>CAOJBK010329531.1:0-27456 GCA_948294925.1 Codiaeum variegatum | reverse complement strand
TTATAAATCTTTACTATAAGAATTATAATTTTGAAGTAAGGGGACCATATAGGGATTGGTAGTTGCTGAGTTGTTAGATGTTAATTCTAATTATCTGTCAAGAACATGTCTTTGTAGCCATAAAATTCCGGCACATTTGATAGATTTAAATGTACCCATTTCCTGTTTTTTTTTTTTCCCCTTTTATCTTAAATTAATTACTACAGGATTAAAACAATAATGTAATTGGTTAAAAAAAAATAATAATATAATTTTATCATTATACCTTATATTTTACTGTCTGTAAATTTTAGGCTGTAGTTCATTGACAGTCAGTAATTCATATATTCAATATGTTTGAACTCGTTCAAAGAAAATAAAATTTAAAATTTGACATAAATTTATTAGCCAAATGTTGTCATTATTATAACTAAATATTATTATTTATTTTTTCAACTTTAATATTTCGAATTGCTGAGATCAGTCTTGATCAAGATCCCAATTGCAATCAATAGTATTATAATTCAACTTTAATACTTAAGTCAGTAGTTGAATGGAATTAACAAGAGTTGTTACTTACATTTGCCCTTTAGCTATGATCATATATCTATCGAGATTGTGAAACAATAAAGTCTTTATAGGATTCTCCTTTAAAAGCTCAGATCCTTCTTGGATCCTCTATATGTTCTTAAATCAAAGATATTTCAGTATCCTGATAGGATACACCAAGAATAGGAAAGAGAGCATTGGATGATTCAACACTATCCCAATTTCTAGTTTGAGAGATCAATCTATATTCAATCCAGGTTCTTCCATATTGTGGGCCTTCGGGACCATGCCCATTTTATAATGTAAGCCAAATTTGAGTTTACATGGAGTGGAAACACCCCCTCTGCCGTTTGGAGGAGTCAAAGTCTCGATTCTAGGTTTCTCTTGAATGACCGATCTAATCTTTTTGAACTCCAACAAACTCATCGTGGAAGATCTTAAATCTTTATGATCTTTATCCTACAATCCTCTTCATCCTTCTTACTTTTTCTAAAATCTAAGTATTATTGTCACCTATATCATTATACTTTTTACTCGATAAAGCCAAATGTCACTTCACCTTTCCCCAACACCTGTCTTCTTTTCCACGTGTCACTTATTGCAATTTTTTCATTAATTACCTTTCTTTGATATTCTTCTCCTTCCTCTATATATAGCACATCTTCAACCATATTTCAAATCTTCTTTCCTTGCTTCTAAAATATTCTCTATTTTTCGTACATATTTCTGCATTTTCCTTCTGTTATTTCTAGATTTTTGATCCATAGACTTGTAAGTCTTCCTCAATCCTCTTTTTCTTTATTTTCTTCTCTTTTTTTATAATTTTATTTAACTAATGGCCATAGCAAGGTCCTCCACCCCTAATGACTCTGACATACTCTAGAGGATATTCAAAACATTAAGTCTGAGGATATAGAAATCAAAGAGAGTAAAAAGACTACAAAAATAAAATCTGTCACTGAGATCCCCGTAGATTGTCCCAAAATACCCTAGTCAACATCGAAGTCGAGTATGGCATTCCTACATAATATGAACTAAGGTTGCCTAAACCTGGGTCCTTTGCTAACCAAACCTAAGGGAGAAACAAAATGCTTATCTATCTAGTTGATTTAAAGTTCATCTTAAAGTTTCCATTAAACCTCTTAGTAACCAATCTACTGAAGCGTTATCAAATCTCCTTAGGACAACTTCACCCAAAAGCTTGAATGATCCTATTAGGTCTCCAACTGCTCACTTGGTGCAAAAGGCTATCTTTGTCCTTTAGAGTCATTAGGGAGCTTTAACCTTTAGTTGTCAAATAGAGATTTGACCATTACTCCTTCTAGTCATCCTATAAGCTGATTAAGACTAAATCATCACTGAAAGAGTGGAAGGATAAGTTTTTCCTAATTGTCAACCCAAAGGGATAGGGAGATTTGCCCTGTCAATAGACCTTTTGCCCTAATAACCTGCAATAATCTCGGTGATTTCACCAATCATGATAATGTTACACTAGCCTATTTCAAAAGGCTCCTTAAAGAGAAAAAAATGTTTCATAGGGAGAGTTTGGTCTCCTTATACTTTGATTATATAAAAAGTCATGATCTTTATCATTTCCCTTCTACAACTTGCCCTACCAATGCAACAAAAGAATCTCCAAAAATCGATAGTATATTCTTTATTTATGATATGTGGTCTTTTCAGTTATTATGTATGAATTCCTAATCTTCTAACTTGGTAATTTTTTGTAGAGATGGATAGTTTGCTCAAACGTCACTAAGATAAAAAGAAAACTCCTAAGCCCTATGAGGTCATCATAGTATATCATCATGCCCCTCCTTTAGTAAATGATGTTAGCTATGACCCCCATCTTGGTGGAGCTGTAATTTTATCACAGAAGACAGCAGGAAAATAGTCGATGTCCAGCTCTAGGGATTGGGATATAGTAAAAAGAGTTCGTCCTGCTTGAGTGAAGCTTACTTTGAAGGAGATCGTAGACATTTCAGACTTGTTTCAAAGTCATTTTGGTAAAGAAGCCTCAATGCAGAACCCTATCATTACTTTAGAGGTGATGAAGGTGATTCAACTACCTTTGATGTACAGCAGTATGGTCAAATGACCACTGTGAAGCCCAACCTGAATGACCTGTGGGATTTCCCCGAGCAAGCGAGCTTGCGGGCCTTGCGACATGGAGGAAACCTTTCGGATTTCGCTTCCCGGCATCGAGGATTGTGGGTTCCCACATTTGTGCCTCCAAATGAGTCCATTAAAGTGCATGTTGTGTGTGAAGTGTTTAGAGTCACAACTTAACCTTTTAGAAAAATATATTTTATTCTAAGGTGATTAAGAAACATTTTTTTATTTAACTCCATTTTAGAAAAATTCAGTTTCTATTAAATTGGAAAAGCTGTTCTGTTTTGGAATCAAATGGGGTTCGGGTTTCGTGGTCTGAAAAATATTTTAATTAAAATAAGATTTTGGCCCGAGAAATTATGAAAGTACAGTTAAAATAATGATTTTAATGTATGCATGAATATTTATATCAGATGGATGCATGAGCATGCTAGTATGCAAATGACAACCCATAAAGCGGTAAATACAAGTGATTTTGCTAGGGGTCCTTCCTCTAGCCCACTTTAGGTTCTAGGGAAGGCACATCACCCCAAAGTAAGCAGTAAAAATTAATACAATGAAAACTGATAAACAGGGGATCTCCCCACTAGTCTTATAATTTGGGAGGAGCACACATTTCCCGAATCCATACATCAATAGAATATGAAAAAGAATGCAAGCAACAACAAAAATAACAACTTTGCAACAATGAATAATAAAATAAATACGGTAAAAATAAATAAATGCACAAACGAAACAATAAAAGGAAAAATGTTTTGGAGTTGAATCCGTGAAAGGCTTGTCGGCATATCCCTTTGAATGGGAATCAAACTCCACATTGTTCTCTCTTCTTACGAATGGTGGGGGTTGTTCCGGTAACAAGAGGGGTGGTTGTTGGTTCAGTTGCTAATTGATTTTAGATTGTAAAAACAATTATCCCAACATGTTATTAACCAATTCCAAAGTTGATTAATGTAAAATTGCATTTTGATTGTGTGTTTCGCCTAAATAGATTTTAGGGCTTGTTCGTTTTCATTATGAAAAGATATTCATAAAATAGCAATTGTTTTGAAAATATGTCTTAGGTCCGAATTAAATGGATTAAAATAGTATTTTATTGAAGATAAAAGCAATACTATAGCATACCTTTTTGCAATGTTTGGAAACTAGAAGTTCTGATGGTTTGATGAAGCCACAGCAGGTCTCCGTTGTGTTCGAAGAGTGTGGATTGATTGTATGGACTAATTGAAAATGGATTGGATTGGATTCTGATCAAATGGATTGATTGTCTATATCATATGTACTTAGTTCGTTAGAAATGTCTATCGCCTGAGAATTGTGTTCTAGAGACTCGGATTGATGTAAAATAGTGTAGTGTAGTGTCTGGTGAGTGTTTGAGAGAGTATTATGTAATCTGGAAAAATTGGTAAAATGGTCTGAACCCGACACTATTCCGGAGGGTCGATTTTATAGAGAATCGAATCAGAAAACCCTAAAAACTGATAGGCATGTGCGTCACACGCTCCATGCATACATGTGGGCCTTCACGCATGTGTGAAGGGCTTGATGCATGTGTTAAAGGTTTTGTGCATACGTCCTGTTGTTTGTGCATGCGTCTATTGTTTTGGGCCTAAGTCTATCCTAGGTCCCATTTTTTGGGTCTAGTTCGATTTAGTCCAATCCAATTTTTTAGGCTTTCTATGCTCGTTTAAAGTCCGATTTAAACCCGGTCAGATCTTTTGGGCTCCTATTGATGAGTCGGATGCAATGGTGCCAAAATGAACCACAAGCAAGATTCAAGGGCTCTATTGTCAGCATGGCAACAGAGGTAAATGATCTATCTCAAATTATTTAATTTTATTCTTCTCTTATTTATTCATCATTTTTTGTATTATCATATGTTCGCAGATTAATCTGGCTACAAATTGGACGAATGCAAGATACCATTCCTAAGAGCCAAAGTTGAAAGATCAAGTAAACAAACTAAAGGGGAAGGCAAATCAATAGGTTGCAGAGAGGATCTTTAAACTTGAGGCATTAAACCGAACTGCCCTAGATGAAGAGAAGAAAAAAAAATATGATATCAAAAATGATATATAGGCCACCAGGAAGGCTGAACTCATCCAAAAGTTAAAGGAGATAAATAGAATATTGGAGAAGGAAGATCAAAATTAGCCAAGGTTAGAAGAATCTTTGGCCCAAGCCAAACAAGCTTTTGATCTCCAAACCAAATATCATTTAAAAGATCTGGATATCATAAGTGATGTTGAGGATGGCCTCCTTGAGTAAGTTTGTCGTTAAGTTAAAGAACGATATCCAGACATCGTTGTTGACTTCATCCTAGATGTGGAACCTGATCCTTTTGCCTAAGTGCCTCTTCGCCTTTCATTTCCTCTAATCGACATTCTTGCCGACCGATCTGCTGAGGATCCTCTTGACCTGATCCCCATTGAAGATCTAGACCAAGATCTTCAAGATTGATTCTTCTTCTTTTTTTTTTAATGTATGGGATGTTTGTAGCAACAATCCCTTCAAGCTTATACTTCTGTTTAAGTTAATGAAAGTAATATCTTGTCTTCCATTAGATCTTAGCCTTTGAAGGTGTCTATGAATGATCTTTCTTTTATTTTCTCAGTCAAATGGATAAACACGTATCATTAGTCATAAACATTTTATCAATCTTTGACTTTCATAATTTTTCATATTTTTTAGAGATAGGATTGTTTAGCAAAAGATCCTAAATTAATTTAGACCCTAAATTAATTTGACTCAAAGGATCTTCAGTCCCTTAAGAAGTGGACCTTACACTTTGGTGATATTTATTTTGGCCCAAAGGATCTTAAGTTACATATTAGGCAGACCTTACACTTTGGCGATGTATATTCAAGATCAAATGATCTCTAGCCGCTTTATTGGGCAGGCCTTACACCTTGGTGATGTATATTTGAGCTCAAGGGATCTTCATCCATCTATTAGGCAGATCTTACACTTTGGTGATGTATATTTGAGCTTAAGGGATCTTTAGCCACCTATTAGGCTGATCTTGCACCATAGCGATATCTTTCTTTAGAGTTGGAGAAAATTTGAGCATAGTCTTTGCAAAAACTTGAATAATCTTATTGATCTAACAAAAGGTATTTATTACAAAATCTATGAGTAATCATAGAAAAGAAAACCTTTTTAAAAGAAGGCTAAAAATTATCAAACAAAGTCGACTAATAATAATCTGCTGATATGAACTACTGATAAAAGATTTGGAGGTTATTTGAGCGGTAAGTCCTTGGGAGAGCTCTGCCTGCCATATCTTCCAGCTTGTATACACCCATTCTAATCACTCTGGTGATGTTTTAAGGTCCTTTCTAGTTTGGCTCTAACTTTCCAACTTCTATGTTTCCTTTGGTGATTTTTACTTTTCGTAATACGAGATCACCTTCCCTAAAGAGTCTTTTTTTCACATTCTGCCATGATATTTGGCGATCCTCTATTTGTATGTCATTATTCGTTCATCATCCTAGTTTCTTCTTTCTTCCAACAGATCCAAATTAAATCGAAGCTCATGATCTTGGTCTATTTCAGCAGCTTGCTCTACCCTATAGCTTGGGAGTTTGATCTCTACCGCTTTCAAACCATATGTTAGGAAGAAAGGTGTCTCACCTATAGTTTCTTTGGGAGTTGTTCGGTAGCTCCATAATACATTATATAACGTCACAGTACAGACTCCTTTACAATTATTCAACCTTTTCTTCAACCCTTGTATTATGATCCTATCCGATACTTTAGTCTGACCATTATTCTAAGGATAAGCTCCTTAAATTAGAGCACAGCCCTCTGAAATCCCTACAATTAAATTATTTACAATTGTCTGCTATGATGACCTATGGGATTCCAGATCAGTAGGTAATGTCTTCTTAGAGAAACTTAGTATTAGTCTGTTGAGTGATCATTTCCACAAGCTCGACCTTAATCCATTTTGTGAAATAATCTGTTGCTACTATTAAAAACTTATACTGTTAGATAGCTGGTGGGAGAGGTCCCAAGATGTCGATTCCCCAAACCAAGAAAGGTCAAGGCGATCCAATCATGTTCAGTTCTGAGGATGGTTGTTTGCATATCAGAGCATGCTCTTGACCTTTCTTGCAATTTCTTACCAATATTGTATCATTTTTATTGACTATAGGGCAATAATAGCCTTACAGGATCGCCTTCTTACTTAAATTAGCTATTGCCACATGTGCTTCATAGATCCCCTAGTTTAGCTCTTTTGAAACATATTCACTATCCTCTTTTGTGAAACATCTTAGCCATATGTGGGTTTTGGATCGTTTGTACAGATATCCTTCAAACTAGTTATATCCTTCCGCTTTATTGATCACACTTTCTACTTTTTTGTAATCTTCTGCTAACTTTCTATGAACTAAATATTTTATTATAGGATCCATCCAACTTTCTTTTGGTTCTATAGTCAGTACCTTTTGTGCTATAGTGGTGAGTTCAAACACCTCTTCAATCTATACCATACTTAAGCCTATAAGACGCCCAATGGTTATTGCCTTAGTGATTTGATAACCTCTTTGATTCTCCTCTCTAGGGATATGTTTGATAGTCCATATTTTTCCTATGGACTCTATCCTCTTAAGTGTCTTTTAGTAGAATGCCATGTATTATATTAATTTTTCTTCATTATTAGTAAATGATCCATTGAGATGATTGACCACTAATTGAAAACCATTAAATATGTGTAATTCTTCCAAACTAATCTCTTCTGCCAACTTGATTCCCCTTAAGATAGCTTTATATTCTACGCTATTATTGGAGATTGAGAAGTTAATCCTGACCCTATATTCTATTATTAACTTCCGTGGTCCTTTGATAACCATCCTATTCTTTCACTGCAATTGGTATTGTCCATATATAATTCTCCTTATTGGGTGCTTTTAGGGGAGAGTCTTTAGGCTATGGTGTTAGTTATGCAATGAAGTCAACTAATGCTTGCGCATTTATAGCTCTTCTTCCTTCACACTTAACTCTACTACTTCTGATCTTCACTGCCCATTCTATCATCCTTCCTAATGTTTCTAGTCTTTGTAGGATCTTTTTTAGAGGAAAGTCTATTCACACTATTATCGGGCACCTTAAAGTAGTGCCTTAGCTTCTATGTTTTCATGAAAATGGCCAATATGTGCTTTTCCAGTATTGGATACCGAGTTTTTTCTTCTTATAACATCTTGCTGACATAATAGATCATATATTACTCCCTGATTCTTCTCTTACAAATATTGCTACCAAGGCCTCAGAAATAGTGGAAGGGTAGAAATAAAGGTGGTCCTCAGTAATCGATTTGCTTAATAGTGGTGGATAAGTCAGTAGTTTCTTCATCACCTCAAATGCTTATTGACATTCCTCTGTCCATTTAAAGTCCTTGCAAGCCCTGATCACCTTGAAAAAATGGGATGCATCACTTGGACGAGCATGAAATAAACCTTCCCAAAGCTATGATCCTTCCATTTAATATCTGTACCTCTATTTTATTTTTTGGAGGATCAATTTCTACGACCGCCTCTATATTTTTTGGGTTTGCCTCTATTCCTCTTTATGATACCATATAGCCCAAAACTTTTCATGCTAGCATACGAAAGACACACTTCTTCGGATTTAACTTTAGATTGAAGCTTTTTAGAGTATTAAGGATAAATCTTATATCTTCAAGATGATTTTCAGCTTTTTTACTCTTGATGATCATATCATTTACGTACACTTCCACCCTTTTTAAGATTTGGTCCTTGAATATCTTATTGACCAATATTTAATATATAACTCCAGCATTTTTGAGTCCGAAGGGCATCATTATATAGCAATAGGCCCCCTGATCAGTGACAAAAGTTGTCTTCTCTTCATCTGCTCTATGCATATGGATCTGGTGATACTCTGACTTTGCATCTCGGAAGGAATCAATTCATGACAGCTGTAGAATCTACCAACTGGTTGATAATTGGGAAATGGTAGTTATCTTTGGGACAGACCTTATTTAGGTCCATAAAGTCCACGCATATTCTATTTGTTCCATTAGGTTACTTAACTAGAACTACATTTGTTAACCATTCTATATACTTCACCTCTCTGATTACTTTTTATTGTAACAACTTTTTTTTATCTCTTATATTATGGTGATCTATTTCTTTAGAGAGTACTTTCTCTTCTTCTGGATGATAACTTCGATGGAGGGGTCAATACTAAGCTTGTGGGTGATGATGGATTGATCTATTCCTATCATATCTTTTCTTCCTAGCTAAAGGCATCATATTGGTCCTTCAGAATGATCTTCACACCATCTCTCGTACCTTTATTCATTTCTCTTCCTATTTATATGATTCTTTCATTGCCTATATCTTAATTAGCTCACATTCCTTTTTCAGTTTAGGATCTTCCTAACCAGTTTCATCCTCTGCCCATTCTATTATAGTGGTAGAATATACTCCCTTGAGTGTGGAGTAATAAAACTTCCCTATAACTTCTTATGAACCCATTATGACCAGTTCACTCATCTCTATAGGAATCTTCATGTTAAGGTGTCGTATACACGTAAATGCGCAAGTTTTGTAAAGGAAGGGTCTCCTAAATATGGCGTTATATGCAATTGGCACATCTAACTACTACAAATTCATCTTTTAATTCCTTCATCACATCTCCCTTTGATAAGTTAATTTTTAATATGATCGACCCTTCTACCTGGATGGGTTTATTTGCTAATCCCTTTAGAAGGGTCTTAATCGATTTTAAGTCTTTGATTGTGTAACTGAGATTAAGGAAAAACTCCTATGGTATTAGGTTTATAGTACTTCCATTATCTATTAATATCCTGCTTATCATGAAGTTATCTGAAACTGCTTCTTATGAATCCATATTTTTGCACCATCAAATCTGATCCGTCTATACAAGCCCATAAGTTTAAACTGCACTCAAATAAGACCTTAAACATACCTAGAAAACTCAAAAACCGAACTGAAACAAACTGAACCAGACTCAGAAAATAGGGCCCATGCACTTGGGTCAAAATGCACGTGTTTAAGGCCTCACGCATGCATTCAAGCCCAAACTCGCGTGTTTTGGCCCAGGAGTATGAGTTTGAGCCTGGACATATAAGACCCAATTTCTCAACTTTTCTAACATGGTTTTCTATAAATTTAACCACAAGTCACTTTTTTAGGACAGTTCAGAACACATTTTTCATACCAAAACTCTGCTAAAATGATTTTCAAACACTGCAAACACTATCAGAAAACATTCAAAAACATTCCAATCTGACTTGAAACACCAGTTTTTTTACGATCTGATCAAACAATCAGTCCACAGTATACAAGTCCTATTTTGATCAGACATCAGACAGTCCTCTCCGAGCACAACGGATATCCATTCCAATTTCATCAAGCCTTCAGAAAAGCCAATTCTGAAGATCCATAAGATAAAGGTAAAAATGATACAATATCTCTTTGGTTCTGAATCTAATCCCTTTAATCAGACATAGGCAATTTCACCATTCAAAATTCAATTTTCATTAATCAAAATTGATTAGCAACCTAACTTGTTAATTATTTTTAAAGCATAAAATGAATTAGCTTATGAACATACAACCAAACCCATTATTTTTCATAATAACCCCATCCTTCACGAGAAGGGAGAACGACGTGGGGTTTGATTCTTATTCAAAGAGATATGCTGACAAGCCCTTTAAAGGCTTCAACTCCAAATTATTTTCTTCCTTTTTTTTTTACTTGTTTTATTTATTATATTTCATTTATTTTAGTTTATTTGTCATATTTGTTTTGTATTATTTCTATTATTGTTATTCATGTACTGGTTCTATAATCTGTAATTATTTGAGGAATGTGTTCCTTTCTCAAATCCTTTTGGACTGGAGAAAGGATCCCCTGTGTTTGTTATTATTTTAATGTAATTATTTTATCATTGCATTTTTTGGGGATATATGCCTTCCTTAAAACCCAAATCGGACTAGAGGAAGGACCCCAATTTATCTTTATGCCTTTTATCACTTTTCGTTTATTTTTGTCATGCATACTATTAATCTTGTCCATGCATCATGTTTGGCATGTTTTACCTGTTCATTCATCATGAAGTATGCCATACATACACGAAAACTCACTTTTTAACAAAAGCCATACATGTTTTTCTTAAGCTAGAATTATTTAGGAATTGGATAAATCATTTTCTAAATGTTTTTATCAAATCACGAATCCTCGAACCTAACTATGGTTTGAGGCTAGCCTTTTTTAAAATTTATTGGGTAAAATATCCTATTTTCTTAAATGGAGTTCAAATTGATTTCTTGATTACCTAGAAAAATAGCTTTTCTAAAGATTAAGTGGTAACTCAAACACTTTCACACATGCACACTACGAACTCACGTGGAGTGTACCAAAGTGGATCCTTCCATAATAGCGATGTCATGCACAATTTGACCCCACATGGTCAGTTTCCTCAAGCTATAAACTTGAAGGCGCGCTGGGAATTCCCGCTAGCTTGGATGTGGCCTCACACTTCTATATCTAAAGCATCATTATGTGGGGTTTTCACCCCTTACCCATCCTGTTCTATAAATGTGATTGGTCTAAATGGTATGAAATTCTGAATGACCCTCTTATAATCAGAGATTGAATAGACCACTTCAATGGCCCTCTTTCTTACTGTTGAAGTGTCTCCATCCATCTTCCATTTACAAATCATCTTAATTTCTCCCATTGGCTCCTTCTTTGGTCTTTTGTCATCATCAACAAATCTTCTTTCCCTGTTGTCAGCTAACCTATAACTATCTCTCCTATTTTGTCCTCCTGTATTCTTCAAAAAAATTTTTATACCTAGCACCCCTATTTCTTTGAGTTTCTTAATTTCATCTTATAATTTCCAACAATATTTTGTGACATATCCATGATCTTTATGGAAGTCGCATTATTTGCTCTTGTCCCTTTTATCACTTGAGAACTCCCTCATCTTTCTAGGCCATCTCATTGATTCTCCCTTCTCGCAGATCCACATTAGGACTAAGGATTTGTTAGATTTTAAGGGTGTATAATCTCCCGATCTGGGTGTATATTCTCCCGGTCTCTACCCCATATATCAATCAGAGGTGTTTAGCTAATCTATTTTGGCTTTCTAATTCCATGTCCTATTGTAAGAGCCTTTGCTTGAGACATTCAAGATGCTCTAATCTTTCCTCCTAGGAGTCTTAGTGTATGTTTGCAATTTATAATCCAGTTGAATATTATTTTGAATCACAACCATAAGTCCATCTATAGTTCTTGTAAGGGTATAAAGCAACTCCTTCTGCAATTTGTAATTGTTAGTTCCTCTTAGGATTACCGCATAAACAATGTCTTTACTTATCTCATCCACCTAGTTTATCTCCTTTCCAAACTTGTTCAGATATTGGAAGAGACTCTCCCCCTCTTTTTATTATATCGAGAACAGATCCATTTAACTTTACATAGACGGGATCGACCCTATAAAACGAGCTTGAAAGATTTAACGGACACCACTGGCAAAGTCTAATATCAATCTTAGGCTATTCTATATATTAAGGTAAGGAATTGTTTGCACCATATTGCATCTTCATTGGTTTGGGCATTGATCAAGATATGAAACTTATTGATATGACTCTTGGAATAAGAGTTTCCATCATATAAGTTAACATGAGAGGGGATTTTGAATTTGAGAGGATAAGGAGTGTCTAATTTGAGTTCGGCACGGGTGAATCTAATCTAAGCTTAAAATTGACAGAATTTATTTTGACAACACACTTGTTCAAGACACTTCTTATCTTTCTTTCAATTTCATTCAGGTTCCTATCTTATTTAGCTTCTCCTTCTGAGTCTGCCCTTCCTCTATTTTGATTTTCTTCTCTCAAATCATATCCTAAGCTTTTGACTCTCGACCCCCTTTTTCCACTCCTTGGATTAGTAGTTTCTGGTGTGTGAGTTTATTGATTCACCTTCTGTTTAAACTCTTTTAATTCTTTCATAATGTTTGAAAGAAGGGTTTGTATAGATATCAGGTCCAAGGCAGAACTAGTTTCTTCTTGTTCTCCTACCAGATTATCTCTAGCATGATCAATTATGAGGTGATCTTCATGGTGATGTCCAAAGGGGTGGCTTTCCATCCACATAATTTCCTTTAGGAGGGATCTCATGAAGTAGAGAATGTGGTGGTGATAGATCGACCATAGTGCTTTATCAGAGTTTGTGTTTTCAAGTAGTATTTTAGGCTTTCAATGAAAGCAACAATGTAGAGATCGATCTTAATCTAGATCCCAACTATTTAGAGAACTCATAACATAATCAACAGATAAAGAAAAACTAGGGCTCTTTATCCTAATTCTACTTTGATGCTTAAGTCAGTAAAAGGCCCAAAAGCAATGGTTGAATGGAATTAATAAGAGTTGTTACCTACCTTTGCCCTTAGACTATGATGATATATTTATAGGGATTATAAGACGGTAGAGTCTAGATAGGATTCTCCTTTAAGAATCTAAATCCTTATTGGATCCTCTATATATTCTTTCTTAAATCAAATATATTTTAGTATCTTGATAGGATATGGAGATCAGTCTATTTTCAATCCAAATTCTTCCATGTTGTGGGCTTTCAACCTTATGTGCAATCTATAATGCAAGCTAAATTTTACTTGTATGGAGTAAGCTTTTTAGACCATGAGTTATCACAAACAAATAAAAATAAATTAAGTTTTTATTTTATTAAATAAGTTGGATGGACAAGAATGACAATAAAAATGTTTTAGACATAATTAAGTTTACAAAAACAGTGACAAATTAATTCTTTAATTTAGTAAATTATTTTTATAAAAAATTTCAGGGAACCATTATAATTATATTAAATAATTTTTAAAAATTTAAAATAAAATCTTTAAAATTTAAAAATAATTTCATAATGTTATTAAGAAACTATAATAATTACACTAAATAATTTAATTGATTAAAAATATGAAATAAGTTGACTAATAATTTATAAAATAAAAAATTAGATTAATTTTCTGAGAAAAAAAAACTATTTCAGTTTAACTAGTATAAAATTTATAATAATAAATTCATTATATTATTTAATTTATTTAATTTTGTTTACTTAATCAGAAACAAAAAGATTTTTCTTGATGAGCGATGTCAGCCCTACCTGCGGCGGATCCTCCTGATCATCCTTGACCCCTGCTTTCTCCAGTGAAGGAACCTGGTTCGACTGAAACATATGGCCACTCTGATCTATTTTCAGTCAAGCAATTTGCACCCCAGACTCAAAACGATATTGTACAATCACCTGTTGTGCCTCCCAAGTCTTATGTGACTGCCATTACAGGAAACACTATGGATGCTTTACCAGCATTGAATTAAACTAGTCTCAATACTTATCAAGTGGTTAAAATTATCAAAAGCGGTTGTCCCTTTGCCAGCATTCTCTAATTGCATGAATTGTTCTTGGTAAAGGGGAAGAGCTTTGGACTTTGCCTAAGTTAAAAGAAAAGCTTTCTTTAATTTGGAGTCTCAAATCCCCTGAGAGATTGATCTCTTTAGGTCCAGGCTTCTATCACATTCTTCTGTGATCTACTATTGAGAAAGAATTTATTTGGGGTGAAGGATCGATTATGTTGAAGCCAGGAATTCTTCGACTATAGAAATGGATACCAAGCTTTAACCCTTACAAGAAAAAATCAACAACAACCCAATTATGGATTTGATTTTATAGTTTACCGTGGGAATTTTGGGATGTACAAATTCACTCTGACATTGCGAGACATATTAAAAACTCCTATTCGAATTGGCAAGGACACTTTAGATGGTGATTTAGGCCATTTTGCTAGAATATTAGTACATATTGATTTGGCCAATCCTTTGCAATACCTTATGTTTTTGGACTGTGATGGTGTTCTAACAATGGCCAATTATACTTAGTTTTGGCTTTATTTCTTGGCCATTATCTTAGTCCAATTGCATTTAATTTATTTTTTTGAGTGTGTTTTCAGCTTCTATTTTCTTAATCATCCATCCAGAGCTAAATTGAGCAAGACGTCGAAAAAGGGAGTGCAAACGGAGCCAAAACAAAGGAAAAATGGAGAATCTAGCACCTCATGGGCAATGGTCACGTCTATGAGGATTACCTATGACTAAGCAAATTAAGTGAAATTTTGGTCTAACAAGCAGGAAGTGTCTCACAGGCAATCTTCACATCCATAAGCATTGCCCATGACCACTCTGCTGCTCACTTTTTTCTCAAAGGCTTTTCACAGGCAATCTCATGGGCAATGTTCACGCCCATGAAGACTGCCCGTGAGCTCGATTTTCCCAATACTATATAAGCTAAACAGTTGCATAAATAAAAGTGTCTTAGATTTTTGGGTTCAGGACTTAATCAAAAACCCTAGAGCCATCAAAAACCAAGAAATTACATATCAAGTGAGAAAATTAGAGGTGGAGAAACACATTTTAATGCAAGATCGAGTAATATTTTCAAGGGAATTGAAGGATTGAACTAGGGTACTTCATGGGTTTCTTGGTTTATCTCCTTCTCCTTTTAATTTCTTATTCTGTCTTTGTTATTATGAGCTAAACATCACTTGTCTACCTAGATTGGACACATTTTAATTATTTTTTATGGATTAATTAATAGTTTTCTTAATAGAATTGAATTGTTCATCAAGTTGTGTCTTTGAATGAAATTTTATGCACTTTACATAGCAAAGCAACTTGCTTGTAATGGTTGTTACTTTTTCTTAACTAAAGATAGAAAGATTGAGTTTAGAACACTCATAGGCATATGGGTTTGTTGTGATTGCTAGAGATAGATTCACAAACTCCTAGGGTTTTATTTAATTCCTTGAATTGCTTATTTCTTTGCTTATTTGAATGGGTTTATGAAGATATTTTTTTCTCATTACTTAGGGATTAGGGATTTAATCACTTGAGAAAGGGTTAAAACTAGTTTTGAAGGAATACCCATTTGATGATTGAATGAAATTTCATTGAGTTGTTGATTTCTCTTGCAATTGTGATTAATACGAGTCAAAGTCTAGGTAGGCACTCTGTTTCATATTTGTTTCATCCTAAGTCTTGCATTTTCTTGAATTTATCACATTAGGAATTTATTAGTAGTTAGGATTTTAATTTTTAGTTTTTAATAAATTGAAATCAACATCATTTGTGAACTAGACAATAGTTTAAGTTTGAGATAGTACTTGCGCTAGTGTCTCCATGGATCGACCTCGTTATATTATTCTACCTAAACAATAGGTGCACTTGCCTAGAGCCAGGGTAGAATTAGCCATTGAGCTTTATAAATTCTAAAACCCCTTTTATTGCCTTAGCAAACACCAAGTTTTTAGCGCCATTGCCGGGGACACTTGTATGCAATATTAGTGATATAATAACAACTATTGATCTAGTCTTTTATTTATTTTCATTTATTTTTGTTTACTTTTTCTATTTTACTATTTTGTTTATTTTAATTTTTTGTTATAGAAAAATCTTTCCATGGATGATTGGTACTATCAACAATAGAGTTCCTACCCAAGTGAAGAATGGGGATATCCGGGAAATCATTACCATAACAATGGATATATCTATCAAGATGATTTCCCAAATGAATATGAATAGGGAGTGCAAGAGAAGTCATCCCTTGAGCTTGCAGTGGAAAGATTTATGGAGTATACAAAGAATTGGGGGAAGGAAGTGATAAACAAAAGCAATGTATTGGAAAACACCTCCCTAACTCAATTTGAGGTAGAGGCCACATTAGGGTATGATGAGCAAGAAGAGCGTAGGTTAGAAGAGAAGTTTGCGAAAATATGTAAGCTACTGATAGTAGATTTTGGAGCATAAATGAGGTTATGGCAAACCAACAAGCCTCTCTTTGCAACCTAGAAGTTCAAGTTGGGAAAATTTTGGAGTACCTATAATCCTCACCAACAGAGAATTTACCCAACTATGTTAATGCCATTCTAGAGGAGCAACAAAAGACCACTACCGCTCGGGGGTTGTGGGATGATGATGAAGACGAGAATGGTGAGCAGTATGACATGGATGAAGTGGGAACAAGTGTCGAAAATACCCCACCCATAATCCAAACACTCACCTTTCCTATATCCCAAATTCCAACCATTGAGCACCCTACCACACCATGTTTTACACTGCTACCATCCCTCTTAAAATGCTCACTTATTGGAGAAGCGAGTATGTGACTAGTACTTGTGGTCTTTAAATCCTTATTAGAGAGGGAAATCTACTTTGTGGAGGTGTATGTGGCTAGTACTTATGGTTTCTAAATCCTCATTAGAGAGGGAAATCTACTTTGTGGAGGTGTTGGAAGAGAAATTGAGTACATTTGGCAATTACAACATATTTCGCTAGTTTCGTATTGCGCAAAGCGATATCTAAAAAGCAAAACTATGAATAGTGCTAGTAGCTGGCTAAACAAGTCCGTGACTAGTTGAGTAACCGAGGGTCGACGTCGCAAAGCATTTACCTTTGCTTTAAAAGACTAGTGACGGGTTTAGCTAAGTCGAGTCCCTTGAAAAAAAATTGAAAATGTCACGAGTTGTAAACTAAACAAACAAAGAAAGTTTTCAATTCTCAAGAAAGTTCGATCGAGTGATTTGGGGAATGCTTAGGTTGAGTAACTTAATGGAGATATGTTTTGGGGATTAAAAGCTCGATTGTGTCATTGAATTGCCTTAGAACAAGGTTATGAGAGTAGTGCCTTCATTGATTCCAAACTCGATTACCTTGTCCTTAGTTTAACCATGAAACTGAAGCATTTTAAAACCTAGACATCTATGTTAATGATTTTTACTCTTTTTGTTTGTTCCAATTTTTGAGTCCTTGATTATTGTAAGTGGAATATGTATTTGGATTGTGTTTACGTTTGCTTGAGGACAAGAAAAGGTTTAATGTGGAAGGGTTTGATAATGGCTAATTATACTTAGTTTTTGCTTTGTTTCTTGGCCATTATCTTAGTCCAATTGCATTTAATTTGTTTGTTTGAGTGTGTTTTCAACTTATATCCATTTAATCATCAATCCAGAGCTAAATTGAGCAAGATGTCGAAAAAGGGAGCACAAATGAAGCTAAAGCAGAGGGAAAATGGAGAATCTGACACCTCACGGGAAATGGTCATGCCCATGAGGATTGCCCGTGACCAAGCAGATTAAGTGAAATTTTTGTCCAGCAAGCAACAAGTGGCTCATGGGCAATCTTCACGCCTGTGAGCATTTCCCGTGACCACTCTACTGCTCACTGTTTCATAAGGGCTTTTCATAGGCAATCTCACGGGCAATGTTCATGCTCGTGAAGACTACCCATGAGCCCGATTTTCCTAGCACTATATAAGCTAAACAATTGCAGAAAAAAAGGTGTCTTGGATTTTTGGGTTTAGGACTCAACCAAAAACCTTAGAGCTGCCAAGAACCAAGAAATTGTATATCATGTGAGCAAATTAGAGGTGGAGAAATACATTTTGATGCAAGATTGAGTAATATTTTCAACGGAATTGAAGGATTGAGCTAGGGTTCTTCATGGGTTTCTTGGTTTATCTCTTTCTTCTTTTAATTTCTTATTTTGTCTTTGTTGTTATGAGAAAAACATCACTTGTCTACCTAGATTAGATAAGTTTTAGTTATTTTGTATAGATTAATCAATAGTTTTCTTAATGGAATTGAATTTTTCATCAAGTTGTGTCTTTGAATGAAATTTTCTACACTTTACGTAGCAAAGCATGCTTACTAGTAATAGTTGTTGCTTTTTCTTTACTAGAGATAGAAAGATTGAGTTTAGAACACTCATAGACACATGGGTTTATTGTGATTGCTAAAGATAGATTCACAAACTCCTAGGGTTTTCTTTGATTCCTAGAATTGCTTAATGCTTTGCCTATTTGAATGGGTTTTTGAAGAGATTCTTTACTCATTACTTAGGGATTAAGGATTTAATAACTTGAGAAAAGGTTAAATATAGTTTTGAAGGAATACCCATTTGATGCTTGAATGAAATTTTATTGAGTTGTTAATTTCTATTGCAATTGTGATTAATACAAGTTGAAGTCTAGGTAGGCACTCTATTTCATGTTTGTTTCATCCTAAGTCTTGCATTTTCTTGAATTTATCCCATTAGGAATTAGTTAATAGTTAGGATTTTAATTTTTAGTTTTAATCAATTAAAATCAACATCATTTATGAACTAGACAATAGTTTAAGTTTGAGATAGTACTTACGTTGGTATCTCAGTGGATCAACCTCGTTACTACTATACTACCCAAATGATAGGCACACTTGCCTAGAGCTAAGGTAGAATTAGCTGTCGATCTTTATAAATTGTAAAACCTCTGGTGTTGCCCTAGCAAACATCATGTTTTATTTGATATAGATGTTGTTTATGGGAGTTAACCATCTTTTTGCAAATCTTGCAATGCTATAGGTTATGATGCCTCCTCTTGCCATCAAGTGAAAACCCTTATTGAATCATGGCAATGAAACTTCCACGGCAGGTCCTAAGGCAGCTGATACTCATCCTGCACCTTCCCCTTCATGATCACCATCTAGAGGTCGCTCTAGAGTGTGCAAAGCTTGGAGAGCAAAAAAAAAAACTCAACTTCTATAAAAGTTCAGTAAACAGAATTATGAATGACTTAACTAGTCATTGATCCCCTTCGATTCCAATTGCTGATAATGCAGAGGAAACTCAGGTTGAAACTGACAGGAAAATTGAGTCGGTTGTGCCTTTTTGCTCACATACTCTAGTTAAAGTTCCTGCTGATACTGCGAATGATGCCATCGTTTCCAATGTTGTTGCTATTGAAGATTGTCCTGACCAGCCATAATCTATTTTTCACAAGGAATTGGAATTAGTAGCGAAGAAATCTTAGGTTGAACAAGTAGAAAATGACGAGGAGTGGCATGAAGTATCTAATAAGAAGAAGCAACGCAAGTAAAACAAAAAACATGTTGTCACACTCACGGGGAATCGTCTAAATACAAGGGTTGTTACTTTCTCCACTTTACATTGAATATTTTATTTTGGAATTGTAAAGGGTTGGGCAATCCTAAAAACCAACGTACTTTATTTAATCTTCGTCGTACTCATATTCCTTCTTTTATGTGTATTGCAGAACCTAAGGTTCATTTTAATTCAATTGCTCAATCCTTTTGGAAGAATTTGAATTTGTCCTTAGTTACTATGAGCTCTATTAAGTTGCCTTCTCCTTGTCTTCTAGTTTCTAACTCCATTTGTACTGGTAATATTGAAGTTTTAACCTCCTCATATCAATAAATTACTGCTGGTTATTGCATTAACAACACTAAAATTTATATTTCAGTTGTTTACGGTGCCACTCTTGCATCCATTAGGAGGAATATTTAGGGTGAACTAGAGTATACTTCCTCTCTAATTGATACTAGTTGGTTCATGACATGTGATTTCAATGCTTGCTTTAACGCCCATGAGAAGATTGGTCGTGCTCTTCCTACTATTTCCTATCGAGATTTTCTATCGGCTATGAATAACTGTGACATGTATTGCCTTGAAACTTGAGATAATGTTTATTCCTGGACTAAGTGCATAGCTCTTGCACGCCATAACTTTGATCATAAGTTCATTTGATTGTTAAGCCCTTTATATTTCTCAAAATGTGGACTACTCGCCCTTCTTTTAATGAATTTGAGCAACAAGTTTGGACTTATACTTCTTTTTATAGTCATCCCATGTATTTTCTTTTAAAGAAATTCAAAGTGCTTCGGGCAAGCCTCCATATTTGGAACAAGGAAACTTTTGGTGGTGTTAATTAGTTGATCTCTAAGGCCAAACTTGAGCTTCTTAATGTTCAAGAAGAGATTGAAAATAGTGGTTTCTTGGAAAGTCTTCATTCAAAAGAATTAGAAGCTCATAAGAACTGTGATCTTCACCTTGCTAGGCAGGAATCAATGCTCAAGGAAAAGTATAGATTAAAGTGGCTTTTGGATGGTGATCGTAATTCTAAAAATTTTCCACACCATCCTTTCTCAAAGAGCAGCTCAAAATTCTCTTTCCTCTCTCAATATTGATGGTGTTCATACGATTGATTCTACTCAAATTAAAAGCCATGTTATTAGTTATTTCAAAGACTTATTTAGTAGCGCTCCTACCCGAATTGATTATTCACCGCTATTCCAAAGCTCGTAACAATAGAGGAAAATGCCATGCTCACTCGAATCTTGACCTTTGATGAAGTTAAAGAAGTGCTTTTTACTCTGGATCAGAACTTTTCTCCTGGACCTAATGGTTTTACAGGCATTGCTAGCCGATTATTTGTCATGATGTTTATCAAGTTGGTAAGTCTTTTTTTGCTTCAAGTTTTATCGTACATGGCTTGAATACAAATAATATGGTTTTGCTTCTGAAGGTTGATGGTGCTAATGAGATTAGCCAATTTCACCCTATTATTTTAAGCAACTGCAGCTTTAAAATTCTTTCAAAATTTTTGGCTATTTGTTTATATGGCATTGCTTCTCATATCGCTAGCATGAATTAATTTGGTTTTGTTAAAGGAAGGAACATTGAAGATTGTATTTTTGCTGCTTCTGAAATTTCAAGCATTTGAATTCTAGATGCTAGGCCAGTAATATGGCTCTTAAAATTGATATATGTAAGGTTTTTGAAATCATGGAATGGGGTTTCATTTCTGCAGTTCTCTCGAGTTTAAAATTCATTTCCATTTTTTGTACTTGGATTGAAGTTATTTTCAGTTCTGCTTACATAGGTTCTCAGTAATGGTGCTCCTAAGGGATTTTTCACTATTTCCCATAGAGTTCATCAAGATGGTCTGCTCTCTCCAATCCTCTTCTACTTAGCTAAGGATTATCTAAGTCGATACTTGACTATGCTTTTTGATTTTGACACTCTTACTCGAATGTATGGGGGTTAGAATTGTACTTGCCCTTCTCATCTTTTTTATGCAAACAACATTTTAAGTTTTTTTGTGCAACTATGAATAATGTCACAACCATTTCAAATTTGTTTACACATTATAGGAATAATTTCGGTCAGTTGGTGACTTAGGGGAAATCAGAGATGTTTCTAAGCTCTTTTGTTTCCCTTTCTAGAGCTATTTCTCTTCGAGGAACTATTGGTATCCGTACTAGTTTCCTTTCTTTTACTTACCTTGGAGCCCTTATTTTTCAAGAAGTTCCTAAAGCTAAATGGTTAAAGCCTATAGTTGACCACATTATTTGTAAGCTCAGTAATTGGAAGGGCTATTCACTTTTAATGGATGGTTGTTTATGCCTTATTAAATCAATGGTTTATAGTTCCCTTCTTCATTCTCTAATGATTTATCTATGGCCTTTATCTCTCCTTAAACAATTAGAGAGAGCTATTAGAAACTTCTTATGGAAAGGCAGTATTCTTCATAAGAAGTTGGTCACTGTCAAATGGGATGACTGTTGCTTACCATGTTCAGAGAGAGGCATTGACTTGAAAAGGTTGTATATTCTCAACAAAGCTTTACTGGCGCGTGTAGCATGGAAAATGTGTTGTTGCTCACCTTTTGTTTATACTTTCCTTCATGATCGATTCCTAGCTTGTAATGGTTCTCCTAAGCCTCTTTACATTTGTTCTTCTATTTCGGCATCGATTAAGCAGATCTTCATTGATTTTCAAGAGCATGCATAATGGACTCCATATCTTTCTTCCAAGCTGAATTTTCAAAAAAGAAACTTCATAGGTTATTCTATCGCATATAAATATGCTATTCCTAAAGCTTTTTGTAAAGGTTTGAATGCTTATATTTTTATATCTTTTGGGAAGGCAACTAGCATTTGCCAGAATCATTTATTACTACCTTTCTGGAGCTTGTTGAAGACTTAAAATTGGTATCCTTTGCTTTGATGATGATGTCTTTCTATGGAGATATACTAACACTAGTCACTTTTCATGTAAAGAGGCATATAATTTTTAGAGTTCTCATAGTTCAAAAGTGGCTTGGAGTGAAGACTTATGGAGACACTATTTGCCACCTTCTCGATCACTCATTTGCTAGAGAATTATTAAGAACAACCTTATAACGAATGACAGTTTGCACATTCATGGTCTGCAGGTCCCTTCGATTTGTCACCTCTACTATGCTACTATTGAATCGGCAACTCAAATGTTCCTGCAATGTTTGTACGCCATTGCCTTTTGGTATGTAGTTTAGGCAATTTTTCAGGTGAACATCCTCTCTTTCCCCTCTATTTCAAGCCTTATTTCTTTAGCCTTAGATGTGAGTTGTTCTTCTTAATTAATTCCTTATTGGAGGATAGGAATTTTTTCAATTCTTTAGATTATTTGGCATGCTAGAAACAATTTTGTTTTTAAAGATGTTTTCACTCCAGAGAATGTTTCAATTCGACTACTTTGTAAATTGATAAAGGAGATTAAAGTGTTCAAAATTAGGCATATGCATAATTCAATAACTAATATGCACATTCTCAATGCTATTCGGGTTGTTCGGATTCCTCGCTCCCTAAATTGCATTGTTGAAGTCTTTTGGTTGCATCCTCCCACATGCTGGATTAAATGCAATATTGATGGTGCAGTGAAAGGATGCCCTGGTATTGCGGGTGTCAGTGGTATTTTTCATGTGAATGATGGAACATCTATTGGTTCATTCTCTTCGCCTATTGGAAAAGCCTTCGTGTTTGAAGTAGAGATGAAAGCCTTTATCCTCGCAGTTCATTTTTCCTGTGAGAAAAAAATTTCACCAATATAGTCCGAAAGTGGTTCTATTTACTTAGTTCGCCTTGTTTCTTCTAAATCCAAATGTTTAATTGCTTTATCTAATTTGCAGTATCATATTAGTTATGTCTTCAGAGATGGCAATTCAATGGCAGATAAGCTTACAAATATGGGTGTTTCTTTACAACAGAGCACTTGGTGGGATTCCTATCCTTTGGATTGTCATTATTTTATGATTCATGATGCTTTAAACTTGTATAGCTATAGGTTCATATAGCTTTTTCATTTTGGTTTTGTTTTGCCTTTGGTTGTATGAATTTATTTATTTTTAATAATATTTCTTGTTCTAGGAGAGTGGTGTGGGTGCTAAGTGGGTACCAGCCTAATTAGGATGTATGAGTGCATCTCTGATTCTTAGTGCGAGAGCTGATTAAAAAAAAAAACAAATTTATAAAATTTAATTAAAACTTTAGTTTTATAAATTTGGCAACTAATATATTTATATGAATTTTTTAATTAAAATTTTTATTGTTCTTTAAAAGTTTTAAAATTAAATTAAGGTTTTTATATATGAAATTTTAACTATCATAAATTTTAGATTTTCATTTTTTAGTTATGTTATATTTAAGGTCAATCCTTCAATCATACTTTCTTTTCAAATTTAAAATCTATCTTATACTTAATTTTTTTTTATAAATAAAAAATAATAAATATATATATTTTTAATTTTTAATTAGATTACTATATAAGTAAAGATATTTTATAATATTAGATTTTTTATATATATTTTACTTTTTATTTTCTTTCATCTATTGAAAATAATTAAATTGGTATATTAAGAAAAAAATTAATTATTCAATTTTATTGAATTCAAGGACAATTATTTTTAATATTCTATATTATCTTTTTTTCATACTCATTCTAAATTTTAAGTTTATTAATGTGTCAAAATTAATTCATTCTTATTTATTTATTATATAAAGGTTGAAAGACTAATTTGTTACTTTTATTTAAAAATAATTGTATCCAAAAGTTTTTTATTATCCTTTTTCTTTATTTATTAAAAAATTATTTTTTATTTATCTGAGTAATAAAATTAAAAGATTAATTTGATACTCTCTCCATTCCATAGTATTTGCAAGGTATTCCATTTTCTGACATCCCAAAATATTTACAAGATACTTATACAAAATAGTTGAATTAAATTTATTTAGGTAAAGTATTAATAAAAATTATAATTTTAAATAGTTTCAATATGTTATAGTTAATGTCATAATATGTCACCTTATATTAAATTAATTACATTTTTAATTTAGATAAGATAAAATAAAATAAAAATTAGTATTATGAAATTATTATATGTTGATAATATTAATAATTTAATTATTAATAAAATATAAAATTAAGGTTGGTTTATCATTTCTTAATTTTGATGATATTCAAACTCTTTCAAACACTATGAGACGGGGGAGTATTTTTAAGGAAGAATTACACGTAGAGAAAGGGGTAATTAATTTGAGTGTGGAGACAAGGAAAGTGAAGTTGAAGATAAGGAACTAAAGGAGTTAGGCTGGTAATCCTATCAACACAAATGGATGATTCAATTATTGAAGTATTGAAGAAACAAAACGGATTGGCAATACTTAATAATGCAAGTGTAGTGGGACCCTATTAATTAACAGGACATTATTATTTTTTTCTTTTGCTTTTTTTCTTTTTTTAATCATATACCGTATTATCATGTATAAATTTATATACAAGCTAATTATAATTAACTTAAATTTACTAATCAGAATTTGTCTGATGTCATACCAGTTACCGATTGCTTATTATACCTATTGGCTAAGGGTTGCCATCGGTTGGGCGAATTCAAAACCAAAACAAATCAAAAAAAATTAAAAATCCAATTTTATATGTATTACAAATCTAACCAAACCATATTATCATATCAAATGAATTAATTGAATATCAAATTTCTTATTTTTTATAAATCGAGCCGAATCATTTTCTTTAAAAATTGAGTTGAATTAAGTCAACATAATATCAAACTCAAACTTAATTTGACTCAATTACTCAAATCTTTTCAAAGGAGCTTAGTAGTACCCTAATTTTGCATCAGAGAAAGAGTACAATTCATGTTCTGCTACATAATCTGCCAATTTATCAATGTTCAATAGAGGACAGATATCTTTTGGACAGGCCTTATTTAAATCTGTGAAGTCCACCTACATTTAAGTTTCTTATATACCATTACATTCCTAACAATTCTAGATAATGGACTTCTTTGATCACCACTTCTCACGAAAAATGTATTTCACCTTCTCTCAATTACCATTGCATCATTGTGGGGAGTAATGACATCTTCTTTGTCTTCTTTTGTGAATGTCATTGGTCTTAATCTCTAGGTGTTCTTCCTTTCAGTTGAGGTTCAGAAGACCTTTTCAACTACTAACTTTCTTTTATTTGAACTATTTCCTTCCTTCAAATATCATGTTTAGCTCTCTATTGTGTTCTATTCTTTATTTCTTTTCTTCCTTATATATTCTTACCCCTTCTATTGGAGAACTTCATACTCTACTTCGTTCTCTTTCTCTTTCCTGATTAATGAATCTCTTAATTCTTAGGACTCCTTTTCTATCATCTTTTTGGATTTCTTCCTTTAAATTCCAATAATCATCAGTATGATGCCTATGGAATTCATGAAAAATAATAATGTTTATTATTATTTCTTCTTTCTAGTGAAGTTTTGCTCATCCACTTAGGTTGTTTATCCTTTCTCTTAAATCTTGTATCCATATCAACACTCTGGATCTACTAGATATAAGGGGGGTAAAATCTATTATTATTTTGAAATCTCTTCCATGATTCGATTTATCCCTTAAAAATGTCCTATCTAGTTTTTCCAATCTATATTCTTTTTTCAATATGTCCACTCTATGTATGTAGTTACATCATTGCAAGCCTAAAAATGCTCCATCCTTTTTATTGCCTTATGTGTAAATTACTCTAGCCCATCATCAACCTTAATTTCATTATGCATAATAGTTATAAGTGCTTTCATACTATATGGCGTATTGGATAACAAATCTTACTTGAGATCATTGTTGGTTATTCCTTTAAGGAAAACTGTGTAGGTTACGTTCTTGCTCACTTCATCTACTCGATTAATCTCTTTGTCAAATTGATCTATATATTTTCTCAAAATGCATTAACTTAATGAATTATTGTTGATAATTTTGTTTAAGTTTTCTTAGGGGTATTCATGCTATGAATCTAGCTTCGAATAAGTTGGACAGTTATGTAAATGAATTGATCGACACTGATGGTAGGGCATTATACCAATCTTGTGTAATCCACTTCGAACTGGTCAACAATAATTATGTAGCACGTGATTAATATGTGTTTGAGCCTTAATCACTATTCTAAACTTGTTAACATGACTTTTAGAGGAGATGCTAGTATCATATGACTCTATATAAGATGGTATTTTCAATTTATCAAGATAATCGGCCTTTAATATCATATTCATTAGTGGCAAATTTTATCTTATATTGAAATCCATAATGTTGACTCGAACCCTGCACTTGTTCATGACTTTTTTGAAAATTTTTTCAATGCCTACTATGTCCACTCCTTCTTATTCTTTATTCGAACATGCTTCTTATTTATGCATTTATCTTCTCTTTCTTGAGAAATGCTTTACTAACTCTAAAGCCTCTGCCACCACTCTTAGGGTCTAAAGTTTTTACTGTTGCTTCTTGTTAAGCCAACTTTTATTTGAGCTATTTTAATTCCATCAAAACATTAGTCGTGGTTGTGTAAATGAACCAGATTGTGATGGAATTTGGCAGTGAGTCAAGCACAAAGGTGGATGTTAATTTCAATCTGGACTTGAAGATTATGGTTTTCATTCTCTTCAAGTGGGGTAAGTGGTGGTGGGATATTTGCTCATGAAGGTGTGGTATAATTTTCTTAAAGGATGATGTTCCATACTTACTATAGAAATTGATAAGATTATAATTTTTCAAGCTCAAGGTCTATCCTATAAGAACAAATAATTAGGATCGTCCCAAGATTTTGTGAAT
>CAOJBK010329033.1:0-10502 GCA_948294925.1 Codiaeum variegatum | reverse complement strand
GAAGCACTTATTAGTTATTACAATATTATTTTATAGGTTCTAAGATGAACATTATTTATCAATCTTATTTTGTATTCTCCTTTGGAAATATAACAAGGGTAACTAGGAAAAAGATGAATGAATTTGCAAGTATAGATTTGTTCCAAACACAATTATATGGAATTTAAAATGAATTTTATTGAAATTCATGTGTAAATGAATTCCAGAACCTAAGTTGATTTGTCCCAATTTCCAAACATTGTGTGATTCTCAATAGTGCAGGTACCACATTAAAAGACTCGCAGCAGGCAATAAAAAGTTACCACAATAAGGACTACTGTTATCACCCTTGACCTCTAAATACCATCATTCAACAAGAAAAATTTTTCTTCTCATAAAAACCTAATATCTCATTTATTTTTTATTCTGTTTTTCTTTCACTCTCTCTACTTCGGGTGGAGGAAAACAGGCTCCACCACTTAATTTTCACCCATTTTCCTTCAACCAAAGCAGGTAAAGAGTTAACATTGAAGCTCTCATGAAACTTTCAACAGATGATCTTTGTTTTTTGCAATTCTTTGGATTTTTTTTTTCATTTAGTGTGACGGTTAATGTTTGTAAGGAATGAAAGAAGGGATCGGGAATCACATGGAAACAATTTACATTTTAAGCAACATGAATCTTATTATACCTGAAGAAAAGAGAGCCTGAGGAAATACATCCAGCAATTTCTCAATCTTGCTTCGAGCGACCTTTTTCTCTTTCACCAATCTTCGCCTATTCCTGGAGCGAATGGAACCTCAGTATTAGTGTTCAATATCATATATTTCAGCATGTGAAGCAGAAAACTTTATATATAAATCCTCTACATGTGTTCATGTGTTATGATCTTGACTTGAAATCCTTCCATGGCCTTGAGTACATCAATATCTATCTCAGAGCAAAGCAAATCCATGTTCTCTCTCTTGAAATCTGGAATTCCTTTTTCTATAAGTGAGACCTAACAAAACATCATATTGTTTAGATAAAATTCTTGCAAAACTATGTAATAAATAAAAATGCAGAGAAATTGGACATTCTTTGAGTAAATTTATATACAGAAAAGTTATGAAAATCAAGAAAAAAATTCTGAAAAGATGGAATGCTCTATCGTTTTACCACACCTCATATTCACATAAGGCCTCAAATGCAGAGACCCTTGCCTGTGCCCATTGTACCACATGACTCTCATTCCTGTGGGCACCAATATGCCACAAAATTTCTATAACATTCCTTGAAGCTTCTGGGTAAGCTTCAGCATCCATTGCACCCAATCTTAGAAGAAGGCATGCGCTGTTATGAACAGAAACCACATAAAACATCAATCAGCAGTTATCTTGGAAAGTATAATTGTAGCAAAAA
Source organism: Codiaeum variegatum (assembly GCA_948294925.1). NCBI lineage: Eukaryota > Viridiplantae > Streptophyta > Magnoliopsida > Malpighiales > Euphorbiaceae > Codiaeum > Codiaeum variegatum. The sequence continues at coordinate 9,122 of CAOJBK010329033.1, read as the reverse complement.
CGGGTGAAAACATGTAGAAACTTCAGTTACCTTCAACACACAATGGACAAGAAAAGAGGTTTTAGCAGAAACAAAGTAACACATTATCCAGGAAAGTCGAAAATAATATATTATCATAGCTCTATAACTAATGACCAAGGATTTTTCTCCTTTTCCAAGAAATGGATGCAGTGACTAAGCTATGAAAAGGTAAGGCAATCCATTAGATAACAGTCTCTGCTTCTATGGAAATTGCACAAGGATTAGATGCAAAATCTATACAGTCCAACAGACTTACTGAAGCCACACTGCTACAGTCCAAAGTATCAGTAGGTACTAACATGTATATAATGTACCTTTGTGCAAGGACTGGGTCTGAGTAGTAGTCCAGCACATGCTTTGCAATGACATCCCAGGCAGTATAAAAATCTGGATAGATATAAAACAAATAAAAAAAGGTTGATTATAAATTATAATCTCATTGCATCAAAGCTTTAAAAATCCAACTTTATACCCTTATGCATATAAGGGAGAATGCACTTTCTTAAGGAAAAAAACAATTGAAATGTTTTTACAAGACAAACCCCTATTGCACGTTGAAGGGTACAAGCAATTTCTTAAAGAAAAAGAATAGAAATATTCCCAAAAGACAAAACAAAAGTAGTCTCGAGGGTGATGTCATTGGTACTTCAATTTTAAACAAACACTACCAGAATTTCAATTCTGAAACTACATATGAGCCCTATATATGCATGTAACCGAAAAAAACTAAATTGCCCAAATAATATCATTAGAAAGAATTAACATGTTTTAAGAACCATTATTGTTAAATCAAGGATATATATTAGTTATCTATGGCGCTATAAAATCAATATAAACAGATAATAACTTTCTTGTAAGCATTAGAAAAGGCGACGCAAAAATGCAATTCATAATAGTAAAAGCTCCTAAATTCACGCTTATAAAGAGGACATTAACTCAAAATTTTAACCAAATATTATAATAATCTTGTCGTATTTTCTGAAGAAATAAGTCAATTCAATGAAGAAATTGTTACCAAAAAGTAAAATCTTTTAAAATCAAGTAAGCAAATCTTAGTTTCAGAGTGGTTGTTGAATCAACAATTAGAAGATTTTGCAGTATTGAATTGCGTTCGCATTTTTAAAACTTTAGTTTCCAAAGATATTATGAAAATAGCAAATAGTGGCCACTTCCCAACTCTAATCAGCACATGACACATGAACAAGGAAGTGAAAACGACTCTCCGTTCAGGAATTGAAAAAGAAATGAACAGGAATAAAAAAGAACTCTCAACTCAGAACACAATCAAGATTATCAATTACATCCGCTTCACAAAGATGGGCAAGGCTTTGTAAGCCAAGAGCTTGAATAATAGGATCCTGGCTCTCAATGCAAGCCTGTAAAACAAATAAGAATTTTTAAAAAAGAAAAAGAAACGCTGCCTCAAAATCTGGCATCCCTAGGACTTCAAAAACCAAATATCTATAGTTTGATCCGTACCGAAACAGACAAGATAAGGTCCACACCCCTATCAGGATTTTTCCTGCAAACATCTCGAAGGGAAGTTGCCAGACTAATGCAGATATTCCTCTCGGCCTTGAATTCAGTAAACCCCTTAGGGAGTAACACCGCCTAAATATCAATAACCAAATTAGAAGTTTTTTTTTTTAAAGGCAATATAGCAATTAGAACTCAGGAACACAAAAGGGGCTGGGGATAAAGCTCGGGAAAGAGGAAAAGTAGTTTAGTAAGGGATACTACCTTCTTCGGAAGCCTAATGGTTGTAAATATGTTACATAAAAATCATTTAGAAATAGTTTGTTCGAGCATCATGCTTTTCCCAGTTCAGCCCCAATCTCCTAATAAACCTCTACCAAGAAACCAAATTTGACCTTTATTTTCAGTTCAAGGAGGAGAAGTTGAGGTTTAAGTGAAAATTCCTTTTCATTGCAACACTCATGCTGTGTAGCCCATCAACACCAAATCAGGCTTGATTTCACACAGATCAACCATTTGCATTATCTGGAATGTTCTAGATTCCTTATAAGTGGAGAAAACTAGTTTAAAAAATAACCAAAGTAAATAGCAAATTACTGTGGGACCATATGCAGGTTTAATTTGCAGCTAAATACAATCTGCAAAGAGCTAGTATGGTGGTCAATTCATGCATTTTACAAAAAGCAACCCAGGTGTTAAATTTCAAATAAAGTTAAACCCTTCAATTTTCCACAACTGGAACTGTTATCATCAAATGAAGTGCAGAATTGAAATGTTAATTTTCACATAGTTCCACGGGTTCACAACCAATTCCCTGAAAAGGTAAATAAAAAAGGGTAACAGTTATCACAATGCTATAAGCCAAAGAGAATCATACCTGCAGACTACCAAAAGTACGGTCATTAGCTGCCCAGGTCTGACAAAGTAAGCGAACACTTGTCGCATACAAAACTCTGATACAAGAATAATTACAATTAAACAACAGAATAAGGGAAAAGGAGAAGCTACAATGGAAAAATAATGTGCAAAAGTTGTCATGCTAATGCAATTTCAGCTAAATTGTGCATTTAAATGCTCCAAATTGCAATATGGAATGAGGTAAATTGAGAATGAAGCCTGAAATCTAGAGCTGTAGAGAGTACGCACGGCTGTCCATCCTTCTGAAGCATTGGCAGGATTGTCTGAATTATGAGCGGTATCATCACAACATTTGAAGCCAAAGATGGAAGCATTGCCAAAAGTTTTGGCTGAAAGAACAAAATTTTCTCTTTTTTAATAGGTAAACAAAGAAAAAGAAACACAAAAGGAAAAGCTTGCTAGAGTTCAATTGAAAAGACTTATGACCAAGAAAAATAGTCTTACTTACCAACATATCCTGGTTATTAATGTCATTTCTAGTGAAAATGTTACAGTAAAATAGAATAGCTAGCAACAATGGAACTCCCTGCTTAGGATCCATAATGCCAACGGTAGCCAACAAATCTGTTGCAACATTTCCGAGTGACTGATGCATCACCAAAATACCAGAAATTGCACCAAGTAAGGGGGGCATTTCTGCAATATAAATATTTGGGATAATCAAAGGATATATTTGATTACATTAAAATAATAATAATGATAATAAAATCATTCTCTACCCATCAAAAAGGTTTCTTCTGACCGAGAGACAGGCAGGGAGGATCTCCGTTTGTTAATGATACATAAAGAGTGTTCTCTTATTTGAGAAGCCCAGGATCTTGCTAGACCATGCATTCCTTGGACATCAATTTTATTATTAGGAGCAAAAGTTGCAAAGAAAGAAGTTGATTGTGAAAATTGGTCCTACAAAACAAAACAATATGAAAATCTTATAAAACTTCAATCATCATATATTAGTATAAGTTGTAATCGTTTTTCCTCTTCTTCACTTTTTATTTCTTTTCAGTAAACTTGCAACTTCATTAACTAAACTCAAATAATTCCGTATATCAATTAAATAAAACCTGTACACAAATCCTATAGTGCCATTCTACTGTCAGATGCAAGGATATAAGCCAAAGGTCGCTTGATATTAAATAATTATAAGATCAAAAATTAAACTCCTGACGAATAATGCCAACACCAAAATAACAATATACCTGATACCATAGATGCTGCAAAAGTCTATAAATCACAGACCCAGGTGTGCTGATAGAAGGAAATCTCTCTTCTGTGACTAATTCAAACTTCGGTGATCTGAACAGTTGTACTAGAAACTTTTCTAACATGACAAGTAAATCAGCAGCCGCTGCTTTAATAGATTTAGAAGTTGATGACATGAGGCTGATGACTGGAAAGATGAATAAGAGCTCCTCACTCAAACCACATGTGGTTTTAGCAAATGTATATTCTGTGAAATAAATAAATTAGTCTTCAATCTGAAAGAGATAGCAAAGCAGTACATGAATAAAACACGTATGCATACAAGGAAGAAGATAAAAACATAACTAAGTAAATGTGGTAGTTCAATTATATTTTATACAAAATAAATAGTTATAAAATCAGAAACACTATTTCAAATGCAAGGCACAAATTAAAGCAGAAGAATAGAGAACTAGCAATGCAGTGATGAAAAGAAAGGCAGCCCCCGCTTGATATTTTCAAAACTAGAAAATCAAAGGGTGTATTATAAGCTCGCAAATCATATATATAAGGAATGTACAACCAAGAAACTATAACTGCGATAATGACATCCGTTTAACAACATAACTCAGTCATGTTTAGCAGTCATTTGTTGTAGCAGGACAAACATTTATTGCACATGAAATATATGAAAATGAACAAACATACCATTTTTACTTTTCCACTTCGTAAGGAAGATGAGGAATTTCAACAAAGAGAGTTGTTCATGTTCAAGCTCAGATTGAATAAGGATAATAAATAAGGACAGCATTGTCGATGATAATTCAGGTATATAGCACAAGTTAAGATCTTTTTGCAAGACAAATATCCCCTCCACTAGTTGAACAATCGGCTCGATACCACCAGAACACTCAGGAAGACATGTTAATAGAGAAAAAATAGTCTCTGACAACTCCACTCCTAACAATTGAGTCTCAGCAACCAGCTGGTGACATCAGAACAAACAAAATAAATAGTAGTCCAACAGTAAAGAACCATCTAAAGGTTACCAAAGTAAAGCCATAAAAACATACCAATCCAATTCGAACCAAGTGTCTTACAACCACTTTATACGAATCAACTATGCATTCCAAAAAATAAAAAGAATCCCTAAGTTCCTGCATTTTATCAAGAAATGTTAATAACTAAAAGATTCCACAGAAACCACTAAAATAAAAAGGAACCAATCTACAAACAGTATACTAACATCTGAGTCCTTGTGTGGTAAACACTTGATGCAACTCATCAGTAACTTAAGAACTGGAATTGCCTCATCAGGGAAAGAACAACAAACTGATGCTATTGATGATATCAACTGCCTTGCAAACAAAGACGAAGAAGAATCCGAAAATGGTATCCGCAGAATTGAAAATTTCAGAAAAGGTCTCAAGAATTCACAAACTTCCACCATTCCCAACCGCCTATTCTGTGCCATAAACAGCAAAACTTGCCGTGCCAATTCAGACTGGACCTCAATTCTACATAATAAAATCTGCAATTTCAAAAACCTTCACAGCATCACTACTCAAATTCTTAAAATAATTCACCTAATATACTTCCCTATCAAAATCTTGTACTAACCTTAACAAAGGGATGATTCTCGGGTGACACAAACTGCCACGAGCCATGGTTCCTTTCAAACCCGATTCGAGTGAGAAAAACAAGTCCTCTAACAAACAAACCGACGAATTTCGATTCTGTGCCTTCAATTGCGGACTGGAGCTCCAGAAACCCACGAGAGAGGTCCAATTTAGAGTCTGAAACAAGGCGGCAGAGCTCGCGAACCGTTTGGTCGACGACGGGGGGAGAAGTTGATCGGAGACACGGTCCGATCACGTCTCTCCCGGGTTCGGAATCCAGGCCGAGATATGCCGGAGCTGACCGGAGCTTCGAAAATATTGAAATTACAGCGAATTTTTGGAGGGAGGGGTGCGGGACCCGAGTTTTTTCGAGTAGAGCAGTGTAGGAGTCCATAGCTACTTCACTGAGAACACAGAATCACAGAGCGCAGTACCGGAAAACTAGAGAAGATTCAACTTCGTTGCTATATAATCCACCTTAACACGTAAAATGGAGATACAATCCAATCCAATTCAATTATATATATATCAATTATATATATAGCGGATTTGATTCAAATTAGTTCGAATTAGACCGGTGGATAATTTATAAATTATTATTTTATAAATAATTATTTAATTTATATTATTTAATTAAATTAAATATTTTATTCTAATTAAATATATATAATTATAAATATTTTATTATATTATATTTATTTAATTATTTTTAATTAAATTAAATTATTTATATTATTATTTATAAATATAATTAATATTAAATTATTTTATTAATGATGGACTCCAAAGAATGTCGTCGGACTCTGGCTGTCAGCGACCGGATTCCGACGACCGCTATTATTAAATAATTTTTAATAATTTTTTTTAAAAAAATATTTAATAATTCTTCTTAAATGATATAAAATTTTAATTTTATAAAATATAATTTTAACTAAAAATATTACTATATATAATATTAATGATTAAAATATGATCTATTTTTAAGTAGATAATAAATTTAGAAAAGTAAAAATTAAGAAAAAAAATACACATTGATACTCTCATAATCTAATTTAAATAACAAAAAAAATAATATTGATAGATTTGATAATATAAATCTAATTAATAGTAAATAATAAAGATAATTTGAAATTTGAAGTTAGAGTCTTTTCATATGTGGAGGATAAGACTCTAAAATTGAAATATTAGTAAGAGATTTTAAGCATGGAGTTGTTGATCAGTGGCTGGCATCCGGTCACCGGCTGCCGCAATCCGGCGGTTAGTTGCTGAAATTTGGTGATCGGTTGTCGAAGTGCAATAATATAATTAATTATTATAATTATTTAAAAATAATATTTGATAATCAATTTTTAATAATTTAATTTATATAATTATTATAAATTTTTTAAAATAAAATTTATTAAAATACTATTAATTCAAAAACCAAACCAATTCAATCCAACTCAACCCAATCCAACATACATTCATATCCAAAATACTAACAACCCAATAGATTGGATATACAATCCAATTTTTTTACGTTGGGTTGATTGGATTGGGTTGGATTAGTCGGATTAGATTTTTTTTGTACACTCCTAGTTCTAAGTTTGGATAATTTTTTGCCATGATTTTGCCTTGTGATGAGATGCATTTTACCACTAATGTTTTACATGTGAAGCAAAAAAAATCCTTAAACCTTTTTTTTTTAATCTCAATTAAACACAAAAACTCTAAATAGGGCTATTTAAGTCCATCCCAACGAAATAACTTAACAGAAATTTCAAACTGTTATCCATAATCAATTAAATAAAAGAAAATATTCAAGGCAAAATAGAAAAAATTGTTCAAAAAAATGAAAAAAAGAAAAAATACTTTCCCTTTTCATTTACAGTTCTTCTTCTTTTCATGTCTCATATCTTTCTTTTATATTTTTCTCATTTTTTATGAGGATTTTTTAATTCTTCTCTAGGTCTTCACCGTAACCACATCATGTCTTGTTGCTCGATCACCATTAGTGGGTGAAGCAAATGGTATGCAACTCGCCTGGTGGCTACTTCACTTACTGCTAACATTTTAATTCTCTATTTTGGTGCAACTTTTTCACAAATAATAAGAATATTTCAAAACTCTTACACAGATTGCTTTTCTTTAATATTGAATCTGGTTTTTATATTTATACCGCTTAGCCTTTGCCTGATTCGGTCCCAACTACACATTTGGATTCTGATCGAACACTGTAGCACCATGTCCTATCCGAACCCAGGTGCACAACAAGTTTTGTCTCTTATGGTATTCAGGAGTTCGAGTCCCACAGCTAAAAGGCGTCGCTAATCCCATAGAGAGATACACTGTAAAGTAGCTGGAGCCGACTCGTGTCTCATTCAACAGGATTTTCACCCTATAAATACAGTCCTCAACAATTCAATCGAAATATATCCTCAAAATCAAATACTATCTAAGTTCCATTCTTGAGAGCTTTCCTGCATACAACATGTTTCTGACTTGAGCGTGGGAGGGTTATTGTCTGACACAACGTTTTGATTTTCTAAGTTTTGATTTATGCCTAAGTTTTGATTTTCTACCATGTCATATCTCATATGGGGTAGCATGAATAAATTTGGAAGGTACTCTATTAAGAATGTGAAAAGTTATCTCAAGTGCATATCTCCATAAAGAGATAGGGAGTTCGGTGTAGCTCATCATTTATCGTACCATATCCAATAGGTTACAATTCCTCATTTCAGATACACCATTTAACTATGGCATTTCAGGAGGAGTCAGTTGTGATATTATGCCATATTCTTTTAAGAAGTTTTTAAACTTTGTACTTAAGTATTTGCCTCCTTGATCCAATTGAAGAGTCTTAATACTTTTTTCAGTTTGTTTCTCAACTTCCTACATGAATTCTTTGAACTTTTCAATTGAATCATGCTTATATTTTATCAAATAAATATACTTTAACCTCAAAGGTCATATGTAAAAATGATAAAACATAAATATCCTCCTCTAGTCATTTCATCAAATGGTCCACATACATCAATATGTATGATTTTCAAAATTTCTTTGGCTCTTTCACTTTGCCCAACAAAGGGTAACCTAGTCATTTTGCCTTTGATGCAAGATTTTCAAGTTAGAGTAGGTTCACTTCCCATGTAATCTAGGATCCCTATTTTCTTCAACTTTAAAATCATATTCTCAGCTATATGACATAGTCTAAGATGCTAAATTAATTTTAAATTAGAGTCGAGTTTGATTATGGCATTAATATGAGTTGTGCTTAGATATATTTTATTTTTTTCATTATCTAAATAATAGAGACCGTTAAGTACATATCTTATGCCAATAATTCTATTTAAATAAGAGTTTGTAAGCCATATTAGTTAAACTAGTTACAGAAATAATAGTCTTAAAAGCATTAGGAATATACAAAATGTCCTTTAATAACAAAATATGATCAATATGATCAATCACTACAAAAAATTTTGATTTTACTGACGCAATTTTTGGCGTCAGTAATTACTGATGCCAAAATTAACGTTACTGACCCCCTACTGACGCAAAAAAAATTAAGTAATTTACTGATGCCAATAACTACGCACTTTTTGGCGTCAGTAATTACTGACGCCAAAAATAACGTTACTGACCCCCTACTGATCCAAAAAAATTAATTAATTAATTGACTGACACAAATTACTGACGCAATTTTTTGCGGCAGTAATTACTGACGCCAAAATTAACGTTACTGATGCCAAAAAAAATTAATTAATTTACTGAAGCAAATTTTTAGCATCAGTAAAGAGTCAGAAATTGAAAAAAAAATTTACTGACGCAATTTGGCATCAGTAAATCGTCAGAAATACATAGGCTGGAATGAAAATTTTTTACGTAAAGTCGCGAGGCAAAATAACGTTACTGACGCATTTTTGA
>CAOJBK010328690.1:0-15064 GCA_948294925.1 Codiaeum variegatum | reverse complement strand
AAAGAGAGATGATTCAAGCTTCTTGAAGAGAATTGGAGAATAAGCTTTTAGGAAAAACTAGGTATGTTTCAAGCTAGAGGCTTTACACTTGAGGAGTTTAACAAAGGAGGGTGAGAGGTATTTTTACTTCAAACATTTTCTTTGTTTAACTTATGTTTTGTACACAAATTGGTGTAATATCCTTGGTTGAAGTTATGGGTCCAATTCTAGGTTTAGAAATTTATCAAAGAGTTTGATAAATAACTAAACCCTCTATGCTAAAAGAGTTTTAACATAGAACCAATTTTCAAAGAGTTTGAAAATTTCTAAATATTTTGTTAAAAGCATTTTGACAAAATGTTTTATGCTCAAACCCTAGGTTAGGACAATGTTTCAAAGAGTTTGAAAAATTGCCTAATCTATTTTATTAAAAGAGTTTTAGCAAAATTAAGTTTTTGAAAAAGTTTTGAAAAATGAATCTTTCGCTATTCACGATTTTCCCTTTTGCTTCTGCTGGGTGACTACGTAACGTTTCCTTCATTTTGTTTGTAGGTGCTGGTGCTTTGATTATGGCTTTGGTTTTATTTTTGTCTACTTCCACTCCTCATTGATGGACTATAAAGATGAGAAAATTACCAGTTGATACTCCAAATGCACATTTTAGATTTTTAACTTGTAACTTCTCATTCCATTAAATGTCTTCCTGAGATCGGCCAAGTGGTGTTCTTCCTGTTGAGACTTCTCCATAACATCATCTATATATATCTCCATGAATTTATCGAGAAAGTCATGGAATTTTGAATTCATAGCCCTTTAATAAGTTACCCCTACATTTTTAAGACCGAATGGCATTACCACCCATTCATACATGGCTATCAGTCCAGGACATCTAAAATCTATTTTGTGAACTTCTTCCTCAGCTATCTTGATTTGATTATAACCTGAATGCCCATCCATGAAACTTAAAATTGTATTCCCAACTGCCGAATCTACCAACATGTCTGTGATTGTCATAGGGTACTTATCTTTTGGAGTAGTAGTGTTTAGATTTCTGAAATCAACACAAATTCTAAGTTTCCATTTTTCTTGATGACTAGGATGATGTTAGATAACCACTCTGCATATACTATTGGCCTTATGAACCCTACATTCTATAGCCTTTCAATTTCCTGCTTAATCAGACCTTCTACCTCGACCAACAATCTTCTCATAGGCTATTTAAATGGTTTGAAATCGAGTTTGATTGGTAGTTTATGCTCTACCAAATTCATGTATAGTCCACGCATCTAATCATAGCTCCATACAAAGCAATCTTTGTATTTTTTCAATAGACCAACCAACCTTTTTTCAAATTATATGCTTAGTCTTCCACTAATGAATATATGTCGTGGGTCGGCCTATGTATCAAAGTTGATTTCTTTGAGGAGATCTTGCACTTCAGCCTGGTCGTCATCCATCTTTCTTCCTGCTATTTTGACATCTCCAAGTTCTAGTTTTCCTGATGGATCTCACTTATCAACTTCATAGATACATTTGGCCGAGCATAGTTGCCCTTAAAACACCTTTGGAGCTTCTCGAGTACTTCACTTTGATTCTTTGAAATTTTGGAAATAGAATTGATAGAAATCATCATTACTGTTGCATTTGGCCATGGTTTTGGCCCTACAAAAATAGGTCGTGACATTTCTTCGGCCATTATCATCTTCCTACCCAAACTTCTCTCTAGCTCTATTAGTGCTGGGGCCAACATGTTTGGCTAGTAATAAGCTACATCAATCATGTGGACTTATTGAATGAATGGGTTTGGATCTATATTTACAATTTCAACATATTCCCCTCTAAACAGAATCAACATCTAATGTTGATTTGAGGGTAAATAAAGATTGCCATGAATCTAGTCACGACCTAACAATAGATTGTAATTCATAACATAACAACCAGTGTGCTGAGTTTCTCTATTGATTTTTAGTTGCATAGAAATGAACCTTTCTGGTAGGGTCACACCTCTCGTAAAATTGTGTAGGGATAACTGGGCCCGCTTAAGATCAACAATTTCCAAACCTCATTTTTTAAAAAAATGTCCTCAGAGGCAAAATCTTAACTCTTGCTTCATTATCTATGAGGATCCTTTTAGTAGATATCATGTTAGCTTCCCCTTTGATATATAATGGCTGAATGTGATTGGTGAGTTGGAGTTGAGGATGCTTAATAGTTATTGCTAGGGATAACACCTCCCCGTCTTCTGTTAATTTGGTCTCAAGTATATTGCCATCAAGTGTTGTATCTTGACAAGGTTTTACTTGAAATTCCTCTAGTAGAATGGTCACCTTCATATATTCTTTTTCAGGTATTATTGTTTCTGCCTAGTTTTGTGAGATTGATACCATCCCAATACTAACAGCTTGAATAGATGGACGAGAGCTTTCCCTTTTTTCTTTTCTTTTGAGTAGCACCTCATGCCAAATCCTATTAATATTGACTATTTCCTTCTCTGTTTCCTCGACTTTACTAGTGTTTCTTACCCAGAGCTTCCTGCCAAGAGCCATTACTTTTCTTCAACCCTTTAGATTAGATCATTAGCCTCTTTAAGAATGCTCTCGTCTTGTTTCTGCAATTTTACTTTTCACCTATTCATATTGCTGACTATTCTTAGACATCCACCTTGCTCTGTCATCCATATTTCTCTATTCTCGTGCTTTCCAGTACTGTTCTTCTTTTAATCAGGCCTTTTCCCTTATTACTATTAGGGTTATATGTTTCATTTAATGATTGCATTCATTTAGTGATTAACGTATAAATGTTCCATAAGTCTTATGTGAGATAATCTATTCTTAAGGAGTTTATTAATATGGAGATAGGTTATTTTTGTCATAGACTTTAAAGTATGTTCACAGTCAGAGGATTATTGGTAGGAACATCATTAATCCAGAAAGACTGTCACCTCTGTTGTCATTTATGACAAGTATGAGATACTTGTTGGTATGGAGGTAGCGAGTCTCATGCTACAGACATGTGTTGTCATGACAATATGTGGATACACTCATTAGATGAGTAAGTCGAACAATGACATTAGATTATAGACACATGGGTTTTATCCATTAGTCAATGTCTTATCATCTAGATCATAATTATGCATATAATCCTTAGACTTAAGGTGACATGTGATCTAGCATATTGATGGCTATGGTTTGTTACTGCTTACATACTAATGCTATCCAAGTATTGGTATATGGTATATGGTGGCCATAATCAGTGATATGTTGAGATAAGTGATCTCTAAGAAAGGATTCATTAACTTGGGTAAATAAGGAAGAAATCTTATGACTTCTGGTTGTTCTTGATACTCAAATCCTTAGCCAAGGTAGTAAATATTTACTTGAAAGAGTTTCTAGTAGGAATTAGTTTATCTGGAGAACTTGAACCGGATAGAAGTCATATGATATGGCATATAGGGTTTGACTAATCCATAACCCTAGTTAAGATTAGGAATCCATAATGAAGGGATTCAAGTGCTCAATAATTATGATCAAGAGGTCCATGCAATGTCAAGGATACAATCGCTGACATTCATTTCTAATTAGGTAGTCGTGATATGTTATACTAGACGTCACTCATGACTTATGTGACTAAGTGTGGAATGTGCAATACACACTTGGTGGGATGAAAAAGAGTTTTCTTTACCTTATTGCTAAATAGAACATGAACCTAGTAAGTCATACACCATAAAGCTATTCCTATGGCTTGGAATTAAATCATATTGATAATTGATTAAAGAGTTTAATTAATTATTAATGATGATTGAATTAAACTTGAAATTAAGTTTACCAAGACCCTAGCATGTCTTGAAGTTTAATTCATAAAGGGATTAATTCAATTATTTCATAGTTTGTATGAGATACAAATAGGCATGACTAAATTGAAATGGATTTGGATAAATAATAATTAATTCACATGAGATGTGATTAATTAAGGGCTAAGATGATTCTTACTAATTACTTACTTAATCTAGGTGACTAATTAACTAGTCAATTAGACACTAGAACAAGCAACCCATCTTCCTAAAACACTTTTCCTTAATTTAAGGAAAAAAGGTTCTTAGGATAAGTATGGGTATAAGTAAAGTGACCTATCATCTTTTTCCTTAAGACAAGCAAGTGTGGAACTATTCATCATCTTCTTCATTGAGCTTTTCTCTTAAGAGTTAGAGAGATAAACTTAAGTTCTGGAGAGAGAAAGTTCCAAACACCATGCCATTATAGAGAGAGGAAGTTTATCTTTGAAGAAGAGTTCTTCAACCATAAACTCTTATTCTATTCCCTTGTGAAGGAGTGTGTGGTAAGGTCTTAGTCTAAGTCCAATCCCTATCTCATGTTCTTCAAATAGAGAAGCAAAAACCACAAGCTTGGGCAACCAAAGAGAGTCAGTTTGGATTTCTCGAAGAGGAAATGAGATTAAGCCTTGGGAGAGCTTTGGTGTGAGTTGAGTTAGAGGATTCATACTTGCAGAGCTTAACAAAGGAAGAAGTTAAGGTATTTGATACTTTAAACACTCTCCTAAGTTATAATTGTGTTTTGCACAATAGTTGGTTAAGTATCCTTGATAAAACTAATGGATCCAAATCTAAGTTTAGATGTTTATTAAAGAGTTTAATGAACAACTAAACCATCAATGTTAAAAGAGTTTTGGCATGAAATCAAGTTTTATAAAATTTTAAAAAAAAAAAATCGATCTTTCGAAATTTCCATTTTTGCTTCCACTGAGCTGCTCATAGTTTTTCCTTCACTTGCTAATAACTCGTCCCACTTATTGATGTCATACTTGGCTTCAAATCCAAGTCTAGTAGCTTGTTGTTGCCTTTGAAGCCAATGTTTTTGTGTTCGAGTTAGCCCTTATTGCCCGATACTTAGGAGCTTCAACTTGGCAAACACACTTGACTCATTTTTCAGTTCATGTTTCCTCCATAACCCTTGCTAATTAGGAAATGGCTTGAATTTCTTTTCCACCCATGTGCTAGACTTGCTAGTTTATACTGATCTATTATGGACTACAACAACATAGCTTCTTGGAGGATCTCCTGAATTCCTTTTGTTAGGGTACTGGAGGCATTGATGAATAGGTATTTTGCCTGAGCTGATTTCCAAAGCTTGTCACTTTTCTCAAGTTAGAGCTAAATCAAAAGATTTTCTTTTCAAGATGATTTCAAATTCTAACTTATAGTTTGGGCACTTCATGCCTATTTTAGGAATGCAGATTGGTTCTTTTAAGTCATTAGATAGATTCTTCCTCATCCTTAATGGAGTGCTGGGATGTTATCATCCTGGGTCAAGTGGAGTAATGCTAACCATTCTAATATTAATCTTAGTAGACTTGTAATTGGGGATGGTGTTGTTTCCATTGCTTGATGCTTGTTTTTAGATTGAAATTTCAATCGACCATCTTTAATTACCTTTTGAATTACATTCCTGAAACTAAAATAGTTGTTAGTGTTGTGCCAATTAGAATCATGCCACTTATAATACATTTTTGGCCGATCTTTCGGGGTAAGTAGGACTTGTCCAACACTTAATTTGATTTTCCCATCCTTGAACAAGGCATCAAATATCTCCTCGGCCTTCATAATGTCAAAGGAGTATTCCTTAGCAATCTTGTTAGTATTGACCTTTTTTCTTGGTACAGGGAGCAACTTAATCCACATGTCGCATTCATATGGCTTGTTGATTTTGAGCTCTGCTATGCATACCTCTTCAGCCTCCTCTTCTAAGTCAAATGTGTTTTGTGGGGCGGTTAGAGCAATTTGATCCTTAAAATAAGACCTTCGGAAGGATGATTTCTTCTGTTCCTTCTCATTGAGAAATCTCTCAAAACTAGTAACGTGATTAATAAAATCATAAAGTTGTAGAAACGAGTGCCTTAAAATCATTCTCTCAAGGTTATATTCATCCCACCAAATGCTAGTGCCACTAGTTCCAGTTCGGCCATAGCTGTTGAGCATTGGGTTTTCAGTCTCTTAAATCTGGAAATATAATTTTCAACAGATTCCCCTAGATATTGTGTGATTTTTTCCAAATCGGCCAGTGTGACTGATGGTTTTGAATAATAAAATTCTTCAGTGAAGGCTCTAGTCATATCTTCCCAGCTTTGGATATAATTCGACCTAAGCATAGTAGATCGAATAATCTCAGTTTCAAGAATCCATGCCTTAAGACTTCCCTATATTATATTGTGAAATGAGATATGTGTTCCTTGGTGTTCACATTTTCTTCCCCCAAGAGTAGGGTGAATTATGGAGTTTTGTAACCTCGGTGAAAAGGATACATATCGTCTACCCAATCAAGTTATAGAATATAAT
This sequence comes from Codiaeum variegatum, assembly GCA_948294925.1. Classification (NCBI taxonomy): domain Eukaryota; kingdom Viridiplantae; phylum Streptophyta; class Magnoliopsida; order Malpighiales; family Euphorbiaceae; genus Codiaeum; species Codiaeum variegatum. The sequence continues at coordinate 8,736 of CAOJBK010328690.1, read as the reverse complement.
AATACTATTTTGGTTGTCTATTAATCTAGACCCGAGTTATTGCAATCTTCTTGTGAAATCATCATCATTAAGGTGATTTCCCTACGCAATTGGTTAAGGATAAGCTTACCGATATGCCTTTGGGGGATAAAGGTTTCCATGCTGAGGGTAGGGAGCAAGTTTGGCTATCTTTCTTATTCATTGTCCAGAGCCTCTCCTCATAATCTCCAATTGAGGTTGGAGATGTTCAGTCCTCTTGTCCCGGGTTCGATGCTGTTGTCTTAGTGTGTTGATGTATCTGTAGACTATTGCATCTCGTCAGCCATCAAGGATGTTAGTTAAATTGTGTACAGAATCATTGAATTCTAGGGCTAAATCTCTAATCTCATCCTTGCTGATTGGTTTTCCTCTATAAAGGTTTCAAAATTTGACTGAGATAGTTCATTAGCCCTGTGATCATTTCATGGTTTACTTGAGTAGCAACAGCTCCTAACGCTGCCACATCTGCCATAGCTAAAGTAGCTGGTTGAGGAGGCATAAGATCTCTACTGTAGTCTCAGTATCCAACATTTTGAATGGCCTTAGCCTTAGTTTGCAAAGGAGTATGAGGTATTTTATCAAAAAAAGTCTTGATCCTCTCAGGGGCATTACCCGAGGTTTTAGGATCCTGTGCAATAGTTGAACCCTCAATTTCAAATTCCTCTCTTAGAGGTGACGGTGGATCCTCTCGGTCGTTCTTTTAGCATTTTTTTGATCCTTTGGATATAGTAGTTTCATTAGTTCCATTAGTCATTGTATCTATCCTGGAAGGGTCCCACCGAGCATGCCAAAAATATGTTAGCCCCTTTTGTTCAGGATCTAATAATCTTTTTGAATTTTTTGAAATGGGTTCCCATTTTAAATGTGACTATTAGACAATAACTATAATTGAGCAAATTAAACTTGTATTATATTAAAAATAAATGTACAATTCTAACAGTTAAACTTGTCATGAACTCATCCTCAAGGGTTATAACATAAATTAACTAGAAAAGTGATTGCCTTTAGTTGGGGTATAGGCACCTCTGTCGTTACCTTACTTTTGGTAGGGTCTGGTATGTAGATCGATGGTCGTTAACCAAGAAGGTTCGAGATATAGGCATTCTAATGTTGTCACTCGTCAGTTAGTAAAGTTGCATGAGCAGAATTATCTTGTATTGGAAATTGTGATTTCAGATGTCCTTTCTGGAAATATGAACCTCCTATTTATAGTTGTATCTGAAAGGGTATTTTGGTCATTTCGACTCAGGCAGTCTCAGCCATTTGTGGGCCGTGCTTTCTGTCCTGTCAAAAGCCCATTGTAATAGAATTAGTCCATTGATTTTTTAGATGGGCTCGACCCAGAATTTTAGGTGTAAACAATATTTAATCAAATTTTAGAATTTTAATATTATAATATTTTAAACTCTTAACACTTTAAAACTTAAATTAGTTACAATTGTATGTTGTAAGTTTTCAATATTCAAATCTTTATGACTTCAAAAGAAAGGAACATATTCACTAGTGAGACAACAAGAAAATTTTTGAAAATTCTTATCCAACACAAAGTTGAGAAAACACAAAGTTGGATTAGGAAAAGTTTACACGCAATTTGAATGCACATATCAACAAAAACTATTGTGAGAAAGCTCTACAAAATCATTATGCGGATCTAAAGGTCAAATATATGGCTTAGTATGAACTGAAAATAGGTACTGGTTAGACTGGTCTCTCTTTTGATGCAATTACTAGTTGCCCTACTGTTAAATAAGATGATATGTGGAATGCATTTATTAAGGTACACTTTTCTTTAATTTTTATGTATTTGAAAAAAAAATCATCTTTGGTTTTGTATATGAGTGATGTTTCAATTTTTATATATATATATAGAAATATAAAGGAAAGCTAATGCAATTTCTAAAGAGGCCATTGGCTAATAAAGATTTGTTGCAATCATATTTTAAAGGAACTTTTGCAAATAATAAGTTGAGTATCTCTCCTGCAATGGCAAAGAAATCATCCGTAATTACTGATATTAAAGAAGAAGAAAATGAAATCTCAGAAAACAGCGATGATAATAATGATCCCATAAACATTAGATTTGAAGATGGTAGTTCAGATCGTGAAAGCAAATCTTCTTAAAAAATCACTTTTATTACAAAATGTAAGAGTTTAGGGGAAACTAGCCAAATCAATAAAAAGAAGATGAGTGATATTGATAAGTGCTTAGAAATTATGAGGACAACTATTCAAGGTTGGTCATCAAAGGTACAATACAACCTAATACAGGAAAAGTTTAATCTTCTGGTTGTGAATCTTAATAAAATTCCTGAAGTTAAAACTCATGGTGATGCTTTCTATATTCAAGTTATGGAGTTTTTAACTTAAGATCATAATGGTGAATTTTTCTTGGCACTTTCTACTAAAGCTCAAAAACTTATATGGTTGAAGTCACGTGGTATCATTTTTCTAGGAGAATGTTATATTCCTCAATTTGATGGAAGTGAGATGTGATAAAAAAAACTATTATGGTGGAGACTATTTTGATTCATTATGACTTGGTTGTTCTTGTTAAGCTTTTCAATAACTTTATTGAATACTTTCTTATTGTTTTTAGACATTTTTATGTTGATGACTTAGGAATAAAAAACTATTATTATTTTTTATATATTTTTTATGTTTATCTTCACTTTTTTTTTTTTACTTTATACTTGCTATTCATGATATTTTTATAGATTCATTTATTGATGTTATATTATAGAATAGATGATGAATTAGTTCACTGTGTACTATTTATTGCATTACATGAGTTGAAAAGACTACTTACTCCAGTAGACCGCTTACCTTTAAGAATTGGGGGTGAAAGTGGAGTTACATATATAAGAAGGTTGTTGAGAGTCCATCCTAAATTATTTAAAGAACAATTGAGACTAGATAGAGATATATTTGTGCAACTAGTCCAAGTGACAGTGGAGAAAATTTTATTATCAGATGGAAGATTCATAAAAGTGACAGAACAAGTTGGAATTTAGATATTTATTTTGGCTAAAGGGGCTTCATATTGTCAAGCTGCTGATACATTTGAACACTCATTATCAATAATCATCAAATATTTCAGAAGGGGCTTACAAGTATTGGTGTGTCAAGTGATATTATTCATCATTATGAAGATTTAACTGAAATACCAACATAAATACTACAAAACTCACTATATTGGCCCTTTTTTAAAGTTAGAATGCTATTCTAATGATACAATTACTTGATTATTTATTATTTTAAGTACCAATATTAATACTCATTTATAAATTAATTCTTATATATATATATATATATATGACTGTGTTGGAACTTTGGATGGAATTTATATAGATACAATTGTATCAGATAGTGAAGGTGTTTCATTTTGTGGATGCCAAGGAACTAACACTTGGAATGTTCTGGCTTCATGTTCATTTAATAGGCTATTCACATTTGTTAATGTTAGTTACCAAGGAAGTGCTCATGACATAACAATGTGGAAAAATTGTTTAGGTGATCCAAAATTTGAATTCCCGCAACCTCCTCTAGGTATAAAATTACAAATTTTTATTACTTTTATAATGATATATTATATTTTATTCTAATATGTTTCTTTGAATTATTAGGTAAATACTATTTGGTGGACTCAGGATATCTAAACACATTTGGATATTTAAGTCCAATTAGAGATAAGGAGACAAGATATCATATACTAGAATTTTTTAATGGTCTTCCACCTCGAGGAATGCTTGAACATTTCAATTATCGTAATTTGTCATTATGTGCTACAATTGATAGATGTTTTGGCAATGTTAAGGGGCAGTGGAAAATTCTGAAGAACATGCCTTAAATGGAGTAGAAGTATCAATTATCAATCATCTTTTCAATGTTTACTCTTCACAATTTTATTCGCTTGCATGAGTTAGGAATACCTATTTCTCAAACAATCACAAATGTTGAACCCACAATAGATTTTACCATGTTCACTGAAGCCAGGAAAACTCAAATGAATGCAATACAAAATCAAATAGCACAACAAATTTGGCAATCAATCAGAGACATTGAAGAGCAATATCATATGCATGTTATTGAATAAATTGAAATGCTCTCATGCAAATTGAAGTAATATAGTAATGTTGTAAGGAAGTGTAGGTCGTTTTACTCTTATGGAGATTATTATTGTTCATTTACTTTTATATATTTGTATGAAGTAGTAATAGTTGAGATGCTATTCTTTAAATAATAATATCATTGACAAAACTAATGATTATGGACATTTCTAATAATAATATTAATAACAACAAAAGCCAATAATAATGATATATTAATTATTTAAAAAATAAAATTTTAATCCCAATAATAGTAGTAGTAGTAATACACCCCCTTCGCATGGAAAACTGCCTACACTACTACGAGAATCGCTTTTGCTTTCTTTTTCCTTAGTTATTAAGATGTTTTAGTTCTCCAGGTTGTCTCTTGCCTGTCTATGGTTTCAACAGTAGTTTGAAAGGTTGACCTATTCGGGAATCTTCGGATCTAAGCTTATTTTCAACTCTCCGAAGCATTTCGTTGCTTACTCTGCCCTTCCTCATCTCTGTGTGCCTAGGTATCCACTGTAAGCCTTTCCTCGTTTGAACCTCGCCCTTAACTTTAAGACTATGCCATCTTAAGGTGTCAGTAAAAATCAATTTTAATCAGTAAAAATCAGTTTTAATTAGTAAAAATAAGTTCAGTAGAAATCAGTTGAAAAGAACAGGGCCTTAGTAATAAGGGTGTATATTTAGCAAATATGTAAAATTAAATAAAATAAATAAATTAGAGATAATATGAGATATTTTTATAATTATTTAGATTAGTTGTTATCTTTTATTTCTTAGTATATTTGGTTAATTTGTTTATTAGTTATTTAGTTGTGTTAGGATTGTATTTCTTAACCTTTATATATGACTTTATGATTATTGAATAAAATACTGTTTTTCTACTCATTCATTTTCCAAATTTTTTCTAGTGAGTGTATATCATTTTCTTTTTTTCTGTTTCCTTTCAAATATTGACTGGGTGCATTTTTTTTTTATTTTTCCTTTCAAATATTGACTTTTTTTTTTATAATTTTATTCACTAATTATAACATAAACATTCATCATTTTTTTTTATTAATAATCATTATTAATAATATATTGTCAATTTGGCAATAGTTTAATTATTAAAATATTAATAGCAAATTTTATTTTAATAAATTACTTTATAAATTATTTCAATTTTATTTTATTCATCAATAATAAATAATATGTTTATCGCATATCATACTAATATTCAGTATCAAATGATAAAATATTCAAAATTTTTAAATTTAAATAAGTGTTATTATATTTTTTATATTTTTATAATGAATTTAATAATAATATAATTATTAAAATATTAAAAATAAATTATAATAATATAATTATTAAAATATTAAAAATAAATTTTATTTTAATGAATTAATTCATAAAATTAAGTCAATTTTATTTTATTGAACGACTATAAAATAAATATTCGTCGCATATCACTCTAATATTCAGTATCGAATGATGAAATATTCATTTCTCTCTCTCTCTCTCTCTCTCTCTCTCTCTCTCTCTTTCTCTCTCTCTTTTAATTTAAGTATATGATTTTTTTTTAAATTTTCATATTTTTTTGTGAATTTAATAAAAATTTAATTATTAGCACCCTAATGATAATAATGAGCATATAAAATTAATATTTATCACTATCTTACTAATTTTTAGTATTAAATGATAAATATATAAATTATTTTTTATTTAAATAACCAATTTTTTTTCTCATATATTTTAGTGAATATATTAATAATATACTAAAAAAAAAGAAAAAAAAAATAATATTTATATAATAAGTTAGTAAAAAATAAAATTTAAGTGTGTGATTATGTTATTTTTCATGATAAATGTAAAAAAGTAAGTAATTGCTAGGAATTGAACCTAACACCTTCTAAAATAATTTTAAAAGACTAGCCATTTGACTATTGATTCATAAGTGTTGCGTTTTACTATATACATTCGCGCACGCGTCTGGACCACCTAGCTAGGTAATCTAGGGATCAGGTAAGATCAACTGATTATTTTCTGAGTAAGATGGGAATGATTATACCTATACCTATTTCCCCCAAAAGATATCAGATATATTAATGTAGAAAGCTAATATAAACAGTTTGAGGTTACATTATTATTCAACCAGCACAAATTAAGAAACTGATCACTCTCATAATTTGAGTGAAAAAAAGGCTTTCTTAGCCACTTTGTGGACCACCCAATTACAATTCCTCAAACAAAATTTAAAAGATTAAATCTCTAGATTCTCTGCCAATTTGATGGAATCCAAGATCATCACTTTATTGTCTTTATATGGTGGGATTTGCTTGTTAAGAGCTTGAATACCAGACAATGAATCACTCTTAATGATCACCTTTTTAAAACCCTTTTGTAAGGCTAGCAAGACTGCTTCTCTGATTGCAATTCTCTCCAATAACAAAGGATTAACAACTCCTTTGTATTGTTTCATAATTACATCAACCACCGGGCCATATGAGTTCTTACCAACCACACCAATCCCATCCATACCTTTCTTGACACTTATTGCTGAATCATAATTAAACTTTATAACACCATAATAAGGGGGTTGCCAATTTATTTACTCTTGTTCAATTGAGTTTTTTACAGCTTGTTGCTTATTAACCTCTCTCTTTGACATAGAGTATTGCCATTCCGCCATATTTTCTCTAGTCTTATTAATAGAAAATTGACAATTACCTCCAATACCTTCAAATATCATAGAATTTTATAATTTTCATATTTTCCACATTGTAAAATCTGCAATCATTGTTAGTTCACCTGAGGGTCTACCTTATCAAGTAATTCAACGTAGTGAATCCAGTATTGAATTGCATTTTTACCACTTAAACAAGATGAAATTATCCCTAAAGGAGAACCAAACCAGATACTCAACTTTCGGGCAGGTAAAAAGCAAATGTTTATCTGTTTCCTCTTTTCCACACCACACGCAATTGCTTTGACACCTTGAGATTCTCCTTTTGAGGTTGCTAATTGTACTAATGCAGGTTTTAGCAATCCTCCATAAGAAAATAATTATTTTCTAGGAATATTCAGGCACTAAAGATTATCCCAAAATTTCTTAATCAAAAGGTGGTTAATAGAATTATTTAGAGTAAGAAGCTAACCTAATCCTAGGTAGCAATGAGGTGTCCTAATTTTATAGACTACTCACCTGATTTTGTGAACTCCCTGAAGGAAAATTACGAGCCATGCAGCGGAAGCAAAGAAAGAAAACACGCAAAATCGGGAAAGGCTTTGGTTTTTGATTTTTAAAACTTTTTGAAAAACTTAGCTTTGTTAAAACTCTTTTAACAAAAATTTCTTAGACAATTTTTAAACTCTTTAAAACATTGCCCTAATCTAGGATTTGGGTATTTTCAAACTCTTTGAAAAAACCTTTAATGTCTTGTTAAAACTCTTTTAACAAATAGGTTTAGGAATTTTCAAACTCTTTGAAAATTGATTCTATGTTAAAACTCTTTTAACATAGAACGTTTAGTCATTTATCAAACTCTTTGATAAATGCCTAAACCTAGGTTTGGACCCATAACTACAACCAATGATATAATGACCAATGTATGTGCAAAACATAAATTTAACAAAGAATGGTTAGAAGTATCAAATACCTTTCGCCCTCCTTCATTAAGCTCCCCAAATATGAAGCCTCTAGCTTGAGACACACCTAGCTTTTCCCAAAAACTTATTCTCCAATTATCTTTAAGAAGCTTCAATCATCTCTCTTTGGCTATCCAAACTTTTGATCTTTGCTCTTTTACTTGAAAACTTGAGACTTGAGGATTGGTTTTGGACTTTCAAGCTTCTCTACACTCATTTCTCAAAGGGTAATAAAAGAAGAGTTTGTGTTTGAAGAACTCTTCTTTAAAACAAACTTTCTCTCTCTATTTAGTGTGAATTTTAAGCTCTCTCTCTAACTCTTAGAGAGTTTCTCTCTCTAAACCAAGGAAGAAGAAGATGAATAGTTCTTCATCTTTCTTCAATTGGTTCAGTGTGTTGGTTGGTTAGGCAAAAAGGTGACACCAACTTTCTTGTATACCCATGCTTTTCTTTTTCTTTTTCCTTAAATCAAGGAAAAGAGAAGTGAAAGCTAGGTTGCTTGTTCTTGTTGATAATTGACTATTTGACTAGTCAATTAGATTAAGCACATAATTAGTAGGAATCACCTTTGAACCTTAATTAATCACATCTAATGTGGATTAAGCTAACATCTTACGTCAAGCTTGATTATTTTTATTTGTTTATGCAAAACCATTTCAATTAGTCATGCCCATTTGTATCTCATACAAACTATGACTTAATTGAAAATATCCTTTTGTGAATTAAACTTCAAAACATGCTAGAGTCTTTGTAAATTTAATTACAAGTTTTATTCAATCACCACTAACAATTAATTAAACTCTTTAATTAATTATTAATATGATTTATATAAGCTAATGAGAATTGCTATTTGGTGTGTGACTTACTAGGTTCATGTTCTAATTAGCAATGGGATAAAGAAAACTTTTTTCTTCCCACTAAGTGTGTAATCCTCATCACACACTTAGTCCCATAAGTTATGAGTGACGTCTAGAATAACATATCATAATTACCTAAT
>CAOJBK010327872.1:0-11054 GCA_948294925.1 Codiaeum variegatum | reverse complement strand
TGTCTATGAAAAATCCAAGGAACCTCGATTGGTATCTCCTTCCAGCTACTCCAATGAAGATCAGCTACCTATCAGCACTTTGCTCCGGCTTTCGCATCAAGAAGCTAGCACTTCCCAAGTCCCTTCTTTGTAGGGTTTTTTAATACTTGCAATTGTATTTGTATCATTGTAACTGTAGTATTTACTTTGTAGCATTTACTTTGTAATATTTTTTTAATCATTATTTTAATTAAGATTCATTGTAAAAAAATTTTTTTGTAAATGATTATTCTCTTGCAATAAAATTAATCATTCTTTCATCTTCGTTGTGTATTTCTATCGTTATTTATCTTCAATTGAGCCTTGCCTTAGGCTTCATTTTTATCTTTAATTAGACCACACCTTAGGCTTCGTTTATCATTGTAGCTTTATTTGGCAGTACCTCATCTCGGAAATTCCTTTTGCCCTTTAAGTAATGTTTAGCACCCTGACTCATTTATCTTGGTGCTTCATTTATAGTATTACTAGCTAGTCAGGCTGGACTTAGGTGCCCCCCTTAAAGGGTCTTTGGCCAGTCAAGCTAGACTTAGGTGCTCCCCTTAGAGGATCTTTTGCCAGTCAAGTTGGTCTTAGGTGCTCCCCTTAGAGGATCTTTTGCCAGTCAAGTTGGTCTTAGGTGCCCCCCTTAGAGGGTCTTTTGCTCGTTAAGGCTGGTCTTAGGTACCCCCTTTGAAGGGTCTTTTTCCAGTCAAGGCTGGTCTTAAGTGCCCCCCTTGGAGGATCTTTTACCAGTCAAGGCTGGTCTTAGCTGTCAGCTCCCTGATATCTTCATGTTAGTCTTTATTGCCTTGGATTTGATGTCACCCTTAGCTCTTTAAAGTCTAGTGTCTCCTTTAGCTCCTTAGGGTACCATGTCATCTTTGACTTCTTATTTCCTTTTGCTCCTTATGGTTCGATGACCTTCTCTAGTCCTTCAGGCCTTGATGTACTCCCTGGTTTCCTTGAAGCTTTGGTATTGTGCTTGCACCATGCCCCCCTTGGAGAGTCTTTTGCCAATCAAGCTAGACTTGGTGCCCCCCTTGGAGGGTCTTTCGCCAGTCAAGCTGGGCTTAGTGCCTCATCTCTAGAGGTCTTAGTGCCCCCCCTAGAGGGCCTTTCACTAGTCAAGCTAGTCTTATTGCCTCATCTCTAGAGGTCTTAGTGCCCCCCTTTGAGGGTCTTTCGCCAGTCAAGCTGGTCTTAGTGCCTCATCTCTAGAGGTCTTAGTGCCCCTCCGGGAGGGTCTTTCATTAGTTAAGCTGGTCGTAGGTGCCCCCTTTGAGGGTCTTTTTACAGTCAAGTTGGTCTTAAGTGCCCCCCTTGGAGGGTCTTTCGCCAATCAAGCTGGGCTTGGTAATTTTGTTACATAGAGAATTATAATTGAGTCAAAGAGTTTTTTTTTTATTATTAGGAATAGTACAGTTTCAAGTGCTATACATTCCATATATGTGACACCTCTTTGTCTTCCATGGTTTGTAGCTTATATGCGGCTGGAATTATAGCTTTCTCTACCTTGAATGGGCCTTTCCAGTTCGGGGCTACCTTTCCCATGCCTTCACGCTTCCCTGTTGCTTCTAAACTTCTCATTACTAAGTCTCCTGCTTTGAATATTCTACTTTTAACTCTTCGGTTGAAGTAGCTTGCAACCCTATTTTTGTAGGTTGCAATCTTGATGTAGACCTGCTTTCTCAACTCGTCTAGTAAGTCTAGGTCGATCCTCCTCTGTTTACCATTTTCTTCTTCACTACAGTAATATACTTTTCCACTGGGTTTCCCTATATCAACTGGGAGGACGACTTTAGTGCCAAATGTAAGGATGAAAGGTGTCTCGCCTGTTGATTCTCTAGGAGTGGTTCTATAGGCCCATAACACATGGTGTAGTTGCTCTCCCCAGTTTCTCCCACATCCTTCGAGTCTCTTCTTCAGCCCTTGGTAACCTCAGTTTTCCCATTTGATTAGGGATGGGAAACTAAGGAAAAGTGTTGCCTTATGTTGAGGCCTTCACACAGGGCTCTCATCTTAGCATTATCAAATTGTTTCCCATTGTCGCTGATGATTTGATGTGGGACACCGAACCTACATATAATATTCCTCCATATAAATTTTACCACATTTTCTGTTGTGAGAGCTTCTGCTTCTACCCATTTGGTGAAGTATTCCACTACTATGAGGAGAAACTTCCTTTGACCTGTTGTTGTAGGGAGAGGTTCTACTATATCCATCCCCCACGTGGCAAATGGCCATGAACCATAAATGGGTGTTTACTCAACGACTGGGGTCTTACACAAATTGGCAAACTTCTGGCATACTTGGCACATTTTGACCAACTTCATGGTATCTGCCTTCATGGTGGGCCAATAGTATCCTTGCCTGATGGCTTTAGCTGCTATGGTTTTTTCTCCCACAGGCACCTTCATGCATTTCCCTTAACACATACTCAGCTTCAGTAGGAGTGAGACATTTTAGCCATGGAAAAGAGAAGGCTCGCTTACAGAGGGCTCCGTTGTGTAAGGAGAAATGTGAGCTTCTCCACTTAATTTTCTTCGCTAGCTTTGGATTTTCTGAGAGTTTGTCTTTCTCCAAGTACGCTCTTATTGGATCCATCCAGTAAGGTTCAGGTTTTGTACACATTACGGCTTTGGATTCCTCTATGGAAGGCTGGGCTAAGACCCCTAGGAATACCTTGCTCAGGATATCAATTGGGTGAGCTGCAGTGAGCTTGCTCAGACTGTCTGCTCTACTGTTGGTAGCCCTAGGTATCTTCTTGAATTCAACCTCGATCCCTTTCTATTTCATCTTTTTCAAATGCAAGTCTATTTTCTCTAAGTATTTGACCATGCCAGGACCTCGTGCTTTATAAAGACTTTCAACATGGCATAATACTAGCTGTGAGTCACTACAGATGTGCAGTGTTTCGACATGTAAATGCTCGGCCATAAAAAGGCCTTAAAGAAGGGCATCATATTCAGCTGTTTTATTTGTTATTGCGAAGTCTAGCTTCAGGATGAAGTCAATAAGAACTCCCTCTTCATTCTTCAGTATAACCCTGACTCCACTGGCTTCCTTACCGCTAGCTCCATCAACAAACAGCTCCCATTTGACCTTCGAGATTTCGGCTTCGGGCTGCCCCTGAGACTCGCTGCCTGGTATTTCCCCTAGTGGGAGTGAACATTCTAAAATAAAGTCTGTCAGGGTTTGTGCCTTGATAGCTCTTCTGGGTTATATTCCAAGCCATATCCTCCTAGCTCTACAGTCCAACAAAGTAGTCTTCCAGAAAGTTCTGGTTTATGCAAGAGTTTTTGTAAGGGTTTATCTGTAACCACCACCCTTTGATGTTCTTCCAAATAGACCTTGAACTTTCTACAAGATAACACTAGAGTATACACCATCTTTTCGAGGGAGGGCTATAGTTCAATTCTGCCTCCTGTAGTACGTTGCTGAAATAATATACTAGCTTCTGAAGATTTTCCTCCTCCCTAACCAGTACCGAACTGACTGTATGTTGCAAAGAAAAAAGGTACAACAGGAGCTCTTCGCCTTTTAGAAGCCTACTCAAGATTTGTTTCGATGCAAGGAAAGTCTTCAAATTGTCCATGGCTTGGTGATAATCTTCAGTCCATTCAAAGGTGGCACTCTTTCTAAGCTTCTTGAAAAATGAAAGATACTTCTCCCCGGATTTGGACATGAACCTGTTTAGGGCCACCAACCTACCTGTTAGCTTCTGAACTTCCTTGAATGTCCTAGGAGGATTCACCTCTAGGATGGCCGAGTTCGACTCTATCCCTCTTGCACTAACTTGATAGCCTAGGAATTTGCCTCCATTGATAAAGAAGGCACACTTCTCTGGGTTCAGCTGCAGTCCGTAGGCATTCATTACATCAAACACTTCCTTCAAATATTGAGTGTGCTATTGTAAACTCATGCTTTTCACCACCATGTCATCTACATAAGCTTTAAGATTCTTCCTAAGTTATTCTCTGAACATGTTGTTGACAAGTCTTTGGTAGGTGGCTTCTGCATTCTTTAGCCCAAAGGGCATAGATACATAACAGCACGTTCCCTTCTCTGTGAAGAATGAAGTCTTCTCCTCATCTTCTTCATCCAATCTAATTTGGTGATAGCCTTGCTTAGCATCAAGTAGCGATAAATATTTGTAGCTAGCTATTAAATCTACTAGTTTTTCTATCTTGGATAGTGGATAAGAATCTTTTGGGCAGGCCTTATTTAGATCTATGAAATCCATACACCGCTTGCTTTTTTAACTAACACCACATTTACGAGCCAATCTAAGTACTACACCTCCCTAATGAAACCAACTGTAATCAGCTTGTCAACTTCCTTATCAATGAAAGCTTATCGCTCAGCTCTAAAGCATCTCTTCTTCTACTTGACGAGTCTGAAGGTGGAGTCCACATGGAGCTTATCGGTGATCACTTCTGGGCTTATTCTTGGCATGTCTATGGAGACCCATGCGAAGGTCTTAACATTACTAGTCAGGAACTCTTGCCCTACGGAATTTATTTGCAGGGTTCGACCATCATCATCAACTTCAAAGGGTTCAAGCTTTTGAGTAGTTTTGCCTTTAGATTCTGCTTGAACCTCTTAAGGAGTTGTATCCACTAAATTCACCTCGTCTAGCTCCAATGATATGGCCTTCCTCTTCCTTTCAATCGTCAATGTCATCCTGGGGGCTACATCACCATAAATATGTAAATCTGATCCATCAGGAAGGGGTACTATTAATCTGCACCTTCTGATGCTCACAGAAGCATTTAGATCCCATAGCAGTGATCTTCCTAACAACACACTATATGTCATGGGTACCTTCGTTACCACAAAGATTGCCTTCAATGCCACTGCCTTCGGAGATTTGCCGACCATTATAGGGAGCTCAATGGTACCCATTGCTAAGATGATGGCATTATCAAGAGTTCGCACCGACACTTCTAAGGGTTGAATTTGTGAGCTGTCAATCCCCATATGTATGAATGCCTCCCATTGTAGGAGGTTCACTGAGCTCCCAGTGTCAACAAAGATTCTCTGAACCCTGAAATTGGCCACCACCGCTGAGCTTACAAGGGCTTCTGCCTTCTTAGTGGCTCTGCTTGCTGAACCAGATGCAGGTTGCTTCAAACCATTGAAATAAACGAACTCTGATGGCTCATGAGTTTGAGCCATTTTCTTCTCTTTCCTTCGACTAAGAGGGACTTCTTTTGGTCCTCCTGTGTTGGCACTGCCTACATTGGGTTCGCTGTATCTGCTTGATCAGTCCTCTTAATGTAGTTTCTGAGATATCCATATTGTTTGAGTCTTTCAATCTTCTCCAGGAGCGAGCAGCAGTTGTCAGTGGTATGCCCATGGGTGTTGTGAAATTTACACCATAGGGACTATCTCACTTTGCTGGATCCTTCATGATGGGCTTGGGCCTCTTCCATATCTCCTTGTCCTGGAAAGCTGCGAAAACCACCTCTGGTTTGGCGTTTAGCAGTGTAAGCTTGGAGGGGTCAAACCTCTCCCTCCTAGGTGGTAAATCTACCATAGTGGGACATTTTGCCTACTAAATGTTCCTCCACCCCCTTACTGTCATCTCCTCCTTCTTGGCTTTCTTTTGGGACGAGTTTGCCTCTTCTGGCTTCCTTCTCTTGTAAAACTTGCTCTCCCTAAAAGCATCATCTTGTTGAATATACTCTTCTGCAATGGCCATGGCTTCATTCAAGGTCTTGGGTGAGCTCCAAACTAGAGCTTTAAAGTAGTTTTGATGACTGGTGCACTTCTGTAAGGCTTCGATTGCTCGAGGTTCATCAATGTCTGTGACTTTCAATGTTTCTCTATTGAAACGAGCAATAAAGTCTCTGAGTGACTCATCCGAACCTTGCTCCACCTACTCCAAGGCTCGGGTCAATGTTGGTATGGGGATGCTAGCTGAAAATCTTTTGACGAACAAATTTACTAGACTCTATAATGAGTCTATGTTGCCTTCTAACAGACTATCATACCATTTTACTGCAGCCCCTTCTAATGTACCCCTGAACGCTCAACAAAATGCTTCGTCTCTAGTGGTTTGCAACTCCACTAAGTGTTTATACTCCAGGACATGCACCTTAGGATCCTGGCTGCCATCATACCTGACCATTTGTGGCTGTTTGAATTTTTCCGACATTTGGAATTCTTCTATGCTCCTGCAAAATAGAGATCGAAGGTGAAGAGAAAACTTCTTCATTGGTCTGGCTTAGGGGCTGCCATTTCCTCCACATATCTCCTAACCTCTTCTCTCAGCATTGCTTTGGACCCATGGTGGCTTGAGACTTCTTGATCATCTGCCCTGAGGTTTTCATGTCTAGTTGTATGTTTATGACTCAGTTCTAAACCCCTATAGGACCGGCTCCTACGATCCTCTTCTCTCCTCCTCCTAGCTTCGCTGGCAGTTAATCTATCTCCTGTTGCCTCCCTCTCATCTGCTTGCCACCTTCCACTTCCTTCCCTCATTATTTCTTTTCTAACCAGCATTTCTAGTACTGAACTAATTTTATCCTTTTTCCCCTGTAGGCCTAGTTGGTAGAGCTCCTACTACGTCAACTGGAGCACTGATGTTTGGTCCTCTGTTCACTACAGGCAAATTATCGTCAACCTGGGTTGGTGGGTTGGGTTTCTAACTTGGCTACAGTGATGGAAGTACGGGGACAAGGTTAGTGATTAGATTCTGTAACGCAGCTACTAAATCTGGGGTTGCAAGAGACTGCACCGGCTACAAAGATGGTGTGGAAGGAGTTGGCATTTGAGGCTGTCCCATGAACCTTTGGAGAGTTTGCAGAGAAGTAACTAGATTAGTCAAGGGTGCTACTGGAGTTTGATTTGATGGGGGTGTGTTAGCTGCTGGATTTGTGTTAGTGGGTGGAGGATTGTCCTCCACTATGTGGGCTTCATCATGGGTTGGTTCCATTATGAGAGCTTTTACTGTAATGCAAACTTTGGAACGTTCTTGTTAGGAAACTCTGCGTTCCTACAGACGGCGTCAAATGATGCGTGTAATTGGATCACGCTCGTTGAAGACTGATTCCTCTAGTTGGATTAGAACTACCTACACAGAAAGAACACTGGTCAGGGGTGGCCGGACGTTGTGTCAGACAATAATTCTCTGACGCTCTAGTCAGAATATTTGTTAAGATAGAAAAGCTCTCAAAGATGGTTCTTAGCCTAGAGTGTGCTTTATGTGTCAAAAATTACCTGTTATAGGAGCTTGGATGTTGTATTTATAAGGTGACTACCCTGTTAGTGGAACACGTGTCTACTCCAGGTACATTGTAGGGTACCTCATGATATGACTTATAACGCCGAACCACCTAAACCACGAAAGCTAATAAGACAAATCCTATTGAATGCTTGGGGTTCGGACAGAATCAAGGTATTGAAGGGTTCAGACGAACTCTAAATAATTAGTTGAGACTGAATCTGACTAGTGTAAAGCCGTATATATATATTAGGCTTCACCTACTTCGCCTGGGAGTGGCGTCACTAAATAAAGATAATTGCATGGTTGAATTGATAAGCAACGTGCTGACATTTTTGGTATTATTAGTCTTTTGAGTAGGACATACTACCAATAATTTTTTCATTTTTTGCTGACTACATACTACCAATAATTAGTAGCATAAATTATTATTTTTTCTTTTTTTAATATTGCATACAATAATCTTTAGTTGAAATTACAATAGTTTTATAATTTGTTAATTTATTATACGATGAATTCGGATACTTTACATGGTTACTTTGCCTTATAATTTATTTTCTATATTTAGATTTCTTTTTAAATAAGAATTCTAATTAAGCTTTCTTTTTCCAATTTAGAATTATTATTTATTATAAATAAAATCTTTAACAAATACTGTAAGAGAATTTTCAGATTCATAAGAATATTGTTTAATAGTATTCTTTATTTTCTTCTAAATTTTGGTATTTCTTTTAAAAAATCAACGATATTTGATACATAATTCATGTTTTTCATAGAATTAACAGGTTTTGAAAGACCACTTTATAGTATTCGTGTGTGTATCAACAGACTGCGATTATTACTTCCCGGTATTTGTGAGAAAATCAATAGGACGTAATATTTATCCTTTTAATTTTAATTGTCTTTTTTTTTCTTATTTTCTTTCGCTGCATCAGATAATTACTTTCTACTATTTGTGCATAAATCAAAAGGGTGTAATATTTATTCATTTATTTTTAATTACCTTTTATTTTCTCATTTTTCTTCCAGTAGAACTCCTAGGATTTCATAAAAAATGATAAAACCAAAAAAAAAGTGTAAATTCATCTTCTACTTGTGTGACTTCATTAACAAATATGCATGATGAAGTGAGTCATCTCATTGACAACATTCATGCTCAAGAAAGACTTGTTGATTCATCAGAACAAAAAAAAGCATTAGCAGACCAAGTAGGAAAACTGGTGATTCGATGTTGTCGAGTGAGAATAGGCAATAAAAAAATCAATGAGATCTTCAAAGCATATTTTCGAAGAAGATAACCTAAAATAAAGGAAAGAAAAATTGTTCTTTACATTGCAAATCCAAAAAAAAAGATCTGCTAACCAGCAACGATGATTTGGCCCAATATCTTAGAAAATCTTTAGGACTATCATAAGAAGTTCCATTGCATATAGAATATAGAACCTTTAATGAGCTTCTTGCAATAAAAAAGGGTAGTATACAAATCATATTATCCCTATAGGAATAAATCAGAATTTGTACTTAGGGATAACCATTTGAGATCTATATTCAAACTTGCAGCTTCCTCAATTTTGATTGTGAAATGCATGCATATGAAAGAATAGATGAGTGAATAACCATGATTAGGTTTACAATGAAGTCAGGTAGCTACTCACCATAAGCCACCTGCGAATTATGTAGAGCTATTCAGGTAGGTAATGCCAAAAAATTTTGGGATCATCTTCTGGTACAAACACCCATTATAGATGAAATCGAAAAAGTTGTATTACTTGACGAAGTACTAGATTTCATAGTAGATTGAAATGATAATTTTATGGTTTCTCAATATCAACAGAGCCATTAGAAATGGAACAATCTTTAATGGCATTGATAAAACTGCAAATTTGTGACATGTGATATTTTGAGAATTATGCATGTAAATTCTAGAAATATTATTACAATCTGGACATTAATGCTCAAAATTACATGTTAATACTGTTCTTTTCTAAACTGTCAGATCCTTTGCTAGAGGTAGCAAAGATGGCTTATCAACTCCTTTTAATTGAAGATAAAATTGTCGAACAATTAAAAGGAAAAATTCAAGCGTTAAAGTATGCCATAAGAAAGGCATGTACTAAATTCCAAGTAATGCAAGATGCAAAATGTCTCCTTACTTGAACAAGGGTTGTTCTTAGATAGAATTTATTCCAAGTAGATATGGTTGTTCTACAGAAAATAAATCTAGATCTAAGAAAGGGTATTCCCCAAAAAAAGCAGAGATTTAAAGAATATAGGAAGAGGAGAATATCAAAGAAAGAAAGAACTTTTGATGAAGAAAAATTTATCAGACATCTCATTTCTTTTGACAAATTTAAATGTTTATCTGAATCATGTGAAAGGGCACTCGAAGCTCCATTTTTAGTTGAAGAAATCAAGATGGTAGTTTGGTCATTTAAGGGCTCTAAGGCTTCGGGTCTGAACGAGTTTAACTTTGAGTTCAATAAGGCTAGTTGGGATTTTTTTTATGGCTTGATCTTTTCATCTTAGTGCAGGATTTCCACAATAATGGCAGATTCCAAAAGTTTTAAACTCCTCTTTTGTTATCTTGATTCTGAAAGAAGAAGAAGCCACTGATTTATCTAAATTTCGACTGATTAGCATCTTAAATTGCCTATTCAAGATCATCTTATAAAACGCCTTGCTAATAGGCTAAAATGGTTCATCATGAGCTGACTAGTGCAAATCAAAGTGCCTTCCTAAAAGGGAGGAACATACTAGATAGTGTTCTCATCACTCATGAAACAATTCACTCATTATCCAAAGAGAAAGAATCATGTATTCTATTCAAGGGAGATTTTCAAAAAGAATTTGAGAGCATAAACTAAGGATATTTGGATCATGTCATGGAGCAAATGATATTTGGGAAAAAATGACGCTCTTAGATCAAGTTTTGCCTATCTTCTGCTTTGCCTATCTTCAGCTTCTATGTGCATCTTAGTGAATGGTAGTCCAACAAAGCCATTTAATCTTGAAAAAGGGTTGCGACAAGGAGACCACCTATCACCTTTTCTCTTTCTTTTAGCAGCAGAAGGGCTATCTGTAATGGTTTCAGCAGTAGAAGGATTGGGATTTATTTCTAGCATCAAATCTTATAAGGATGGTCCCCTGATTACTCACTTACCATATGCTGATGACATGATTTTTTTCCCACCTAATATCCACACCAATCTTGTCAATACAAAGACAATTCTCAAATGCTTTTCACTCATCTCACGGCTCAAAGTTAATTTTTCTAAAAGTTTGGTAATTGGTGTTAATATGTCCCATGGTTGTTGCCACCTTTGCAAAAATAATGGCTGTAAGTCTTCAGAACTTCCTTTTAAATTCCTTGAACTAGCAGTTGGGGGCAACCCAAGAAGCAAGAAAACTTGGGACCTTAATATTTTTAAATTGGAGAAACAACTTGCTAGATGGAATATTCTAAAAATTTAGAAGAGTTTACTCTTAAACAGAGTAAATTTCAGGAAGACTTCCTTAAAAACTGAAGGATTTCATACAACATATATACGAAATAAATAAAGCGGGAATAAACATAAAATACCTCGAGTATTGATGCGCGGATTCCCACGAGCAGAAGCGATGGATTGAGTATACTAGGCCGTCAATAGAATATAAAATCCTAAAGCGTAATTTCACGATCTAAGAACTTTGAGGGAGAGATCGGGAGGTTAGGGAGAGAACTTGCGGAAAACTGATTTCACGTAAGTTTTGTATAGTTTCTATTTCTCTGTATCCCTAATCTCTTATCAGGGACATATATATAGGGGTT
>CAOJBK010326524.1:0-10877 GCA_948294925.1 Codiaeum variegatum | reverse complement strand
CTGATGTTCTATGCTCTAAGCCCAAGAACAATCCATCCTGAGAAAAGTTCAATCTATGATGGCCTAAGTTGGCATTCAGCCAACCCATCATGCATCTACATCATCCAGTTCTAGAAAAGAGCCATTCAATGAAAGTGTGGTTATCTTGCCTCCACAAAATTACTATGGAATTTCCATCTCCATAGAAACTGACTGTGGGGGCATCACTCTAACTGCCACTCTTATGGATCCTTTCCAAAAGAGGGCCCAAGATCATCCTTTGTTGAAAAACATAATGGAGAAGTATGAGGAAATGCGGAAAACCCTAGACGCTATCAAGAAGAAGGAAAATGTGATTAATGTTAAGTCCGTCAATCACTTCCCCCATGCAAGACTTCCTCCCAAGTTTAGAAAGCTTGTATTTGACAAGTTTAATGGAACAACCTGCCCTAAGCCCATCTCAAAATCTATGATAGTGCACTTCGCCCTCTCAGCATTGAAGGCAAGTTCCTTGCTCAGCTTTTCCAACAGCCACTTACTAGCATAGCTCTAAATTAGTTTGTACAACTAAAAGACTCCAAGAAACTAATATGGGAATCCATATGTAATGCCTTTATAAAACAATATTCATATAATAAAGAAATTAATGTTATAAGAAGAGATCTAAAGACTACTAAACAAAATCATCAAGAAACCTTTTCTTCATTCATTACGAGGTGGAGGAATAAAACTTCACAAATGGTAAACTAACCAACTGAACTCGAACAAATCGACATTGTAATAAAAAATCTACTTCTTGTTTATCGAGACAGATTGATCACATAAAACCTACCAAATTTTAAAGCGCTCATTACCACTACCTCCTGCATCGAAGACATGATTGATGTTGGGTTGCAAGTATCATCCATTTTTAAAGTCTTCTCTGATAAGGAACAATTATTTAAAGATTGCCAATTAGGTTATTCAGAAGACTACATGGAAGATGGACTCTTAGATGAAGATACATTCTTGTTTGATGAAGGGGAATACCAATCCTTCCACCTTGATCCAACTAACCACTGAGAAGCCCAACAACTGGTCCTTTGAAGAAAGTCTAATCCTGCTAGATTGTGAAATGGAAGCTAAATCTTAAAAGCCTTCCTGAGCCAGAGCCACCTAAGTCTAAATTGTCTAAGTCTAAAAACCTTTGGGTACTCTATGTAACCCATTCCCCATTTTTTACTATCAAACTGTGACTTGTCCCTTCTAATGTTGAATAAAATGAAAAAGTTTTTATAGTCCTAGTTTTTATTCTCTTTTAGTGTTCCAACTGGTGAATATGAGTTTAATAAATCAGAAAAAGAGAATTGAAAAAATGAAATCAAATAACTGATGTTGTTAAAGAGCCCCTTTAACATTTCAAAATAAACATTCATTGGATTTGCATGCTTAAACAGGTATAGTACAGATACAAGCATCAAAGAGTACAAATGTTTCTCCATCAGGAAGCTCGGTTTCATTCTAAGCATCACAATGAGATCTTAATTTATCTAGATTATAAGCCTGTCAAATAGAAACTCAGGCACATAAAAGCTCAATGGTCACTTACAATTAGAGAGGAGGTTTCCAAATGACTACCACCACATGGTTTCATCAAGCTAACCAGCCACACATCCTGGTTGTCATCAACTACTTCAAGAAGTGGGTAGAGGTTGCACTTTCCCAAAATCCTTAACTCAGAAAAGGATGCATAACTTATCAAGATAAACATCATCATAAAGTATGGTATTCCTTTTAAAACCCATCATAGACAATGGCCCCCACCTCTAAAAGAGATAGCCACCTTCAACATCACAAGTATAATCCTCATGAGGCTAAAAAAAATCACCTCCACTTGCCAAATTCCCTTCTTGGGTATAGAATTACATCAATCACCAAGGCAACACCCTACTCATTGAAAAGGAAGTAATCCCACCCATTGGAAGCTCAATGTGGCTGAGTTTTTAAAGAAGTCCAAATCAATGAAACTGATTAGCAATAGGCCTACTTCAACTAACTTAACCTTTTTATGAAAGCCCTTCACCGAGCTTAGAACTACAGACTCAGCTTGCAAGGCACTTCAACAAAAGGGTCAGAGACAAAAGCTTACACAAATGTGACTTGGTCCTTAAATATATCAGACAATCCATACTGGATCTTAGAGGAAAGTCCAGACCTTCTTGGAGCAGTCCATTCATCACTATGAAAATCATGACTGGTAGAAATGTCATCTTGATAAACATCTATAACAACGAGTTCAATCGTCGAACCAATCTGGATCAGCTCAAGCGATACACTATTTGAGCATTGCAATTGCATCATCATCATTTTATAATAAGAAATTTGTGGGCTTGATTCTCCAAAATCATAAATTGTCTTTTGAATTCAAGTTTTCAAAATCAATGTAAGTAGATATGTAGGCAACTCTCATTGGGTACGGTCCAAATCATATAATAAAACTCAATTTCTTTCACATTCCATTATCCTTCAGGTTGTTTAACAAGCATACAAAAATAAATGAATAATAAAGATAAAATTGAAAAAAGAATGAAATCCACTAAGCTGAAAACCCAAGTGGGTTGTTTAGGCAAAAATTAGGGTACAACCTATTAGACTAAAAATTGAAAAGGCAGTCTAGGCAACAATCAAGGCAGCTCTTTAAGTTGAAAACTCAAAAGGGCTGCTTAGGAAAAAATTTGAGATTTTAATCAAAATATTGCATTTTATTGAACTCTTATTCACCTTCTGGAATGAAAAGGGAACATTGAAACCTAAATACATCTTTCTTTCAAAAGGGCATCCCCAGTGGGCCTCCCAAAAAAAATGACAAATCACTCACCTTTCATCTTTTAAACATGTTTCAAACATAATAACTCCTCAAGAGAACCAATATTATCCCCAGAGGATCTATTAAACAACAACATTTCCCCATTGCATTTCTCAGAACATGTCCCCAGTAAGAATTAGATACAATTAAACCTCTAAAGGAGTTAGCCAATGACTATTCCCCAAGTTGAGTTAGCTAATGCATAGTAAATCACAAACCCCCAGTGGAGCAATAACCACTATCAAAATTAAGCAGCATCTTAGCCCAATTAACTAGCGTAACCACAAACTTTTCTTAATCCATCTGGGGCATTAGCCAATCTATTCACTCATCTCCTCAACTATTCGAATAAATAAAGAAAAAGCATAAGTCTTTACCTTTTACCCAAATACCCATCATTTACAAGACCCTTGTCTTCAACAGGTGTCAAAGCCATGGCAGTCAGGTTTAGCATATCACCTTATCTGTCTCGTAAACCCAAAAGCCTTCTTGATGAAGTAATCAACCGATAAAGCCTTTTTCCAACCTCATGATCTAAGCCAGGCAATCTACCAAGAATCAGTAACAAGTATAAACATGTGTTCCACTGAGTCTCAAGCACTCAAAAGTACCCAATTAGCCTTCACAACCTGAAGCACCACCAAACCCTGTATTGCCCAAGGTTGATTCTCTCAACCTTGTTTAGGTTCTTGCTCACCCATGCATCATATGGCTGAAGTATGGGTTTACTTATGGGCACAACTCATGGAATACTTCGTTTCTCAAAAAATAACTTCTTGATGTAACATAATTTCATGAAAACAACAAATTTTTGCAAAAGATTTTACAAAACAAAGATCCTCAATGGGCCATGCTCAACATGCATCTCATGCATCTTCATCCAAATATTGGAATCATCCAACACATATCTAGAGGCATCCCCTCAAAGGATTCTTCTCCCACAATGCAAAGGTAGTACAACTACCTATCAAAGCTCAGAATCTGATGAGCTCAAAACCTTACATGGCATAACTCAACATTCAACAAGCCCATAAGTTCTTATGGTATGACCACCAATATTTGTATGGAAATTGCAATGTTTGGCTTCCCCAACTTGGTACATCATAAGCCTAGAATCTAACATGGCATAAGCCTTTAATTTGATAAGGCAACAAGCCCAGAAGCTGACATGGCATAAGCCCTTAAATTAATAAGGCGGCAAGCCCAGAATCCTACATGGCCCTTGTAGGTTCACCATCATCAGAATCATTTTCTGCTCGAAGCTAATTCAGATGATGGGGTAGCTGTGAACCCTTAATTTTGCACCTCTAGAATTATCGATTGCCTC
Source organism: Codiaeum variegatum (assembly GCA_948294925.1). Lineage (NCBI taxonomy): Eukaryota > Viridiplantae > Streptophyta > Magnoliopsida > Malpighiales > Euphorbiaceae > Codiaeum > Codiaeum variegatum. Next base: position 6,726 of record CAOJBK010326524.1, on the reverse strand, counting down.
ATGACTCTTAAGGGTTTGGTAATATAACAAGGTCAAGGGGTAGTGCCCCTTGTTGCATCTAGGGCCCTGAGATGAAAATTTTAAATTGTAAGTATTACATGGAAAATTTTACATATTTTTAAATAATTAGTCATATTTTTGCACTATTAAATCCGACCCATTAATACAAGCCCAAAAGTCTAAACAGGTTTTAAATCAAACTTCAAACAGACTTAGAAAACCCAAAAAACTGAATCGAATCAAACTGAACCAGACCCAAAAAATCGGGCCTAGGGTTTCTGGCATGAATCCCAATAAATTATAATTTTCAGAATAGTTTTAGGTCCAGTCTTTTTCTGAAGTCCAGACTCATTCAGAAATATTTCCTAAGCTCTATGCACTATAATTCCCCTTCAATCGATCCAAATCATTAGAGGTTCACAGAAAGTACTCCAGTTCCTATCAGTTCAGCAGTTAAGCTCCTACAGTTCTAGTTCAGGTAGACAAACACCAGTCCTTGCCAAAAACTATAGAAACTTATTCTAATTTTATCAAGCCATCAAACCTACCAGTGTCCGAATCTCGCAAACAAAAGGTAAATTGGGTATAGTATTCTCTTTCGTTTTTACTTCTAAAATTAAGCCCTTTAAATATGAGCTAAGGCATGTTTTTATCATAATTCCATTTTCTTAAAAGCAAATCGAATTAAGCCCTAAAATGAAATTAGGCAATTATCTCACATCCAAAATCATTTTTATTAATCAGAACTGAATTGATTAATAGCCTATCCAGTTAAAAAATTTTATTAACTAAAATTTGTTAGCTTTTGAACACACAATCAAATCAACCACTTTGTTATCAGAACAACCCCTACCCTTCATGAGAAGGGAGAATGGCTTGGGATTTGATTCTCATTCAATGGGATACGCCGGTAGGCCTTCTAACAACTTCAAATTGAAAATTATATTTTTCTTTATTTTTTGTTATTTTTATTATTATGATTTATGCCAATGTCTTTATTGTTATTATTAATGTTTTGAATTTGTATTGGGGAATGTGTGCCTTTCCCAAATCCTTTTGGACTGGAGAAAGGATCCCCTATTTAATTCTATTTTTGATGTAATAATTTAGTTATTTTATTTTCATTTTGATATTGGGGATGTGTTCTTTCCCTAGAACCCACAGTGGGCTAGAGGAAAGGCCCTTGTTTACCTTTCCTGCTTTTTATCACTTTCCATTAATTCCTGTCATGCATACTATTAATCCTGTTCATGCATCATGAATTGGCATGCTTTAATTGTTCATCCATCAAGTAATATTCCATGCATACACAAAATTGGTTTTAATAGCAATCATGCATTACTTAAGCCAAAAATTATTTACGAACTAAAAATATCCTTTTTTTTAAAACTTGTTTTTTTCAAATCACGAATCCCCAAATCCACCTTTGGTTTGAGGACCAATCTTTTCTAAATTAGATAAAATATTAGATTTTCTTATAATGGAGTTAATCAAATGGGTTTCTTAATCATTATAGAAAACTATTTTCTTAAAAATTAGGTGGCAACTCCTCACACTTCACACCATGTGCGTGCCAATGGACACATGTGGATACACAAATATGGGATTTGGCCACAACCACGATACCATGCACAATCTAACCCCTCGTGGTCAATTTCCTCGAGCCACAAACTTGAAGATATGCTGAAAGATCCCACAGGCCGCTCGGATGGGGCCTCACACATACATTCTATTAATCTTGCTCATGAATTATGATTGGCACGTTTTACTTGTTCATTCATCACGTGATATGCCATAAATACACTAAAACATGTTTTTAATCGATATCATACATTTACTTAAGCCAAAACTTGTTTAGAAATGGGATAAATCTTTATCTAAATATTTTTTTTATCAAATTATGAGGTTCAAGGGCTAGCCTTTTCTGATGGAGTTTTACAAAATGGTTTCTTAATCAGCTAAGGAAAATCATTTTCTTAAATATTAAGTGGCAAATTTAAAACAAATCACACATGTACACCAATGGACATATGTGGAGTGTACAAATGAGGGACCTGGCCACAAACTTGAGTCGGTTTCCTCATGCCATAAACTCGAAGGTGCACTGTGAAATCCTGCGGGCTTTAGACGGGGCCTCGCAGCTAGTGACTCCATTTGAGACATTTGGAAACTGACACAAAACTAAATGGATTATTTTGTGATAAAAACATTTTTGGCTTAACACTGTATAGAAGTAGGTTTCATGCATCATTTCACATGTTCCTTTAGCTTAGGAGAACCCGAATAAAGAGTAGCATCGAGTGACTTTCCCTCCTTAGGACTTCTTTGCTAATATTGAAATCATACAACTTCATGATGTACCCTCATATCTTTTCAGTTGGGATAACAAGGTTGCGCGTAACTGCCAAACCCATTCGAACCTCCTTGGTTCACACGTGGTTAGGTATATTGCACCTCTAGTCTCTAGGGAACCTTTAAACCACCTAACTCTCATGTAATGATTAGAGTTGACCATAGGTCCCATGTACCCTAAACTCTGATTATAACTGTCATCATAATACCTTTTTCATTCATGCATATATACATATCACGATATGAAAATGAAATTGGACCGAAAGAACTATTCTAGACAATTCTCCAAAAAGCCTACCTAGCCTTTTACCAACATGCCTGCTATTGGCCTATTTAAAAAAAAAAAACGTTGATACCCCCCCTTTTTTTCCAAAGGTCAACATGTCCAATGCTAGAGAAGGCAACAGCCGTAATCGTGTTGTTGATGCCACTGCCTCAGACCCACCCGCTCTACCTGCTGACATTGCTAGGATGCTTAATGAAGTAATAAGAAGTGAAGATAAGGTTGTGAAAACACAATAAGAGACTTTGAATGCAATGATGCAAGCCTAAGAACAGACCATACTGGGCAAAGTGCAAGTTATGATGGCTCAATTCAAGGTCCAAGTTCCAACCCTCCTTCCACCTCATTAAATTTCGGGAAGGAACCTTTGTCTGAAGAAGTAATTGTCTTGAATCAATAAGTAGATTATAGAAACAACACTCTGAGTTCTCATGTTATGGATTATTTCCTAAAGGGGGCCTAAGATCACCCACTTCTTAAGTTCATGACTGAGAAATAAGAGGAGATGGAGAAGGAACTCAAGTCCTTGAAGAAGAAAGAAAATGTCATTGATGTGAAGGCATTGAGCCCTTTCCCTAATGTCATACGCCCACCTCAGTTCTAGATGCCAAAATTCGAGAAGTTTGATGGCACTTCTTGACCCTCCACTCATCTCAGAATCTAAGATGGCACACTGTGCCCTTTGAGCATTAATGGCAAGCTCCTTGCTAAGGTCTTTCAATAGTCACTGATATGGTGTGGCTTTGAACTGGTTCATTCAATTAGATGACCCTAAGAAACTAACCTAGGAGTCTATTAGTAATGAGTTTGAAAAGTAATATTCTTATAATCAAGAAATTGATATTAAAAGAAGAGACTTAGATACTACTAAGTCATTGCCCAAAGAAACAATTTCTACTTTCATTACTTAATGGAGGAAGAAAGCCTCTTAAATGGTAAACATACCAATAGATACTGAATGATTTGACATCATCGTCAAGAATATATTACCTGTGTATTGAGATAAATTAATGACATAATACCTTATTGATTTCAAAGCATTAATGAATATTGGCACTCATCTCGAAGATAGGGTTGAATTTGACCTCATCAAGAATGAAACTCAAACCTCATCCTCCTACTTCAAAAAGACCAATAGAATCCAAAAAGAAGTCTGAGTCAATGAAATCTAAGCCTGTAAGCCCATATAGATCAATTGAAGGGAGTTCACCATCTCAAGGGGATTAACACTAAGCTTCCTCTTGAAACAATGCTTAGAAAAGGGTGTATTCAAACCATTAGAGCATAAGTATATCCCAAACCCACTGCTAATGAACTTTAATATGTCTTAAAGGTATGATAACCACCAAGGGCCAAGCCATAAAACTGATGACTTCAAGGCCCTGAGGCACAAGATACAAGATCTCATTGATGCTAATGAACTCCTCCTGCCAACTCCAAACATTGGCATAAACCCCTTGCAAGAGTACAATGTGAATGCAATTTTAACTGAGTATGATGAAGGGGATTCAACACACCTCATTACTGATGTTGTGCCTTTGAGTAATTTCTATTACACTAGAGAGGGCCTACCTTCCTTAGGGAAGTCATTCTCCATAAATTATTCTATTTCGATTAGCCAACCTTTCTTAGGGAGGTTAATCCATAATGATCATTACTATGTCATCATTGACCTAAGATGTGTAGGAGATGAAATAGATGCCATCACCCAAAGTGGAAGTATAACATAGGCACCCATAAATCATCCATCTACAAGTCGACCTGTGACCCTGAATAAAGGGAGTCCTAAACCTAAAGAGGATCCCATACTTAAAAAATTAAAGAAACTCAGGCTAATAGTTCTATTTAGACCATGCTTATCTCATCTTAACCTCATTTCTAAGCTCTTTGTAAGGCATTGAGCTGGTGTTAGACCTCACCTGACATATCTCAGAGACTCTGGTTGCATCTATCACCAGTTTTACAAAAGGGGAATCAATCTCTTTCTCTGATAATGAAATCCTACCCAGGGGACCTCAGAACGATGTCCTTTACATCATTGTCATCATAAGGGAGAAAACTATCCTAATGTCCTTAGTGGAAAATGTTTCTGCACTCAATGTCTACTCACTGAAAGTTACAAGCTACTCAGGATTAAGTGTTGCTGATTTTACCCGTTCTAACCAAATTGTACGGGCTTATAATAACTTGAAAAGAGAAGTTATCCGAGTGGAAACTCTGAGCTTCACCATTGGGCCAACAAACTTTAAAATACCATTTCAAGTCATTGATGTGCCATCATGCTTTAATCTACTTTTGGGAAGACTTTGGGTATATCAAGTGAAGGCTATGCCATCAACTTTACATTAATGGGTCAAGTTCCCACTGACAAATGGAATTGTTACTAGTATGGCTGATACGTATGGAAAATCTTAAGTCCTATACACTATTCCCATTCTTGAGATTTAGCCTGATTTGCTAGCATATCCTTTATATTATCTAGTTTATTATGACTATAAAAGATCTAAAAGAACCAATCTCTATAAATTTTGATCCGTACTGTAACCCAATGATTGGGAAAATCCTTAAGCACTTGGCTTATTTTCTTAGTATGGGCTTGGGTAAGAACCAACAATGAATAAAGTCTTATGACGAGTATCCACCCTCCATTTTACCATTTTCCTTGGGCTAGAAACCTATTAGTAAAATCCCAGGCGAGAGACAGATCTCTTATATCTAGTAAGGGGGGTGAAGCTGACAATCCCCTGAGGCTATATTTCAAAACTCTTAATGGATACTTTGTCAAGGAGGGAGAGACCATTCCTTACTGTGCTTTTCTCAAGCCATGGATTTGCCATGTGACTGGCATAAAGATTTTTTATTTCGAGCTCTTCCTTGACATAAAGCTAACTGTTGAGGATCGCTAGCCCATATACTTTCTAGGCAATGATTGTGAGGAAAACATGGAAGCTTGCATCTTTAGCGAGATAGCTGTTTTGATAGAAAAGGAAGGAAAAAATAACCTCTTTACCTTGATCAAGCTTTCCACTAGGAATCTAAAAATTTGGCATTATGAAGAGAGCCCTGCTGAAATTTTTGAATCTAAATCCGAGACCAAGTTTAAGTTTGAGCTTAGTACCAAGTCTATGTCTTCTTCTTCATCTTCTTCTGAGTCTAAGCTTAATGTAAATGGTCCACCAATCTATAGTTATAAATTTGATGTAACCATAGATCTATCCTCGATTTCAATCAATAAGACTACCAAATTTTCTTGTTACGAGTCAATCTCTTTATTTTCTTTTTATGTTTCAACTGATGAATCTCACCTCAGTCAAAAAGAAAAAGAGAATAAAATAATAACTGAAATAAAAGATGCAGTTAAAGATCCCATAAACACTAGCATTCATGACATGCCTAAAAGCACATACATTGCATCTGCATGCTCAAATAAACAAGATATAGAATCCATGATTAAGAGATTCGAAGATTGCTTTACCTGGCAACCCAGTGACATGCCCAACCTTGATCCGAGCATCACTATTCGCAAGATCTCAACCTATCTAGATTGCAATCCTATCAAGTAGAACTTAGGTGTATGAAGCCGACCTAGTCCATTCTGATCAAGGAAGAAGTGTCTAAACAACTCTCTCAAAATTTCATCAAACCAATCAACTATCCATCTTGGTTGGTTAACTGAAGAAAGATGGGAAAGTCAGAATGTGTGTGGACTATCAGGATCTGAACAATGCATTCCCTAAGGATGATTTTTGACTAGCCCACATAGATCTTCTAGTCGATGCACTAACCATTTCAGTGATGGTTTCCTTTACCGATCTAGCTATGGGGTGCAATCAAATCCTAATTCATCCTCTAAATAAGGAGAAGATGGCCTTTATTATTGAGTGGGGCATTTAACATTATAGAGTAATGAAATTTAGGTTGAAAAATGCTGAAGCCACCTATCGGAGGAGGGCCACCATAGTCTTCCATGACATGATGCATAATGTGGAGGTCTATGTTGACGACATGGTCATTACAGGTGCCACTGTCGTACAGCTTCTACAAGTATTAGAGAAGTAATTCCTTAGAATTTGATAGTATAATCTCAAACT
>CAOJBK010326384.1:0-11814 GCA_948294925.1 Codiaeum variegatum | reverse complement strand
TCAACAATTTTGTTTGAGAGATTATTGCTTTGGCTTTTAGATTCTAATTCATTCACCGGCCTAGTTTCATTCTCTGCAGGATCCTGGGGTGTGGATGCATGCTTAGAGCTGCTATCTACTTCTGCTTCATCTCTGTGACCTAATAAGTGCTGATTTCTCTGGGAAATCTCTGCTTCGCGCTCTGATTGACGCTTCTTCTTGCGCATCATAAGGGTCTTAAACCGGCGCTTCACTGTCATGCAGACATTACATGTGCATGTAGGCTTGTGTTTGGCCTTACCACTTGGAGGCTGAATGCACACTATGCAAGAGCAACCAGGGCGATGCCTTGGGTGTTTGGTTGTGGTTGCAACTGTTGTTGTGCCTGGATCACCTTCATCTCCAAGGATTGCAGCATTAGCCAAAGCATCTAGCCCAGAAGATTCATGCTCCTGCACTGGCCTGTGGATACTTGTTATTCTCTGTTTCTTGAAATCTATAATTAAGGCCATGATAGTATCAAAAAGAGAACGTGTAAGAAATAACTTAAAGAAAGAATGTGACTATTATAATTAGTGGTTCATGATGCACAAAAAATACTTAAAGAGCATACGCCAATACGTGGTATGATAAACGTTCAAGCACAAACACTGGAATATGTAGAATATCCTTTGTATTATTAAATTCACCAAATTGACCATGCATCATTGAGAATCTACAAGATGGATTAAGTTCCCTTGACTAAAATAAACACTGGCAGTATTTCCAAAACAAAAAACGTTGGCAGATGCAAATAACAACTAAATTCAGGTGAGAACTTCAAAACAATAGTGTTACAGTCAAACTTAAAATGTCTGTTCTGAATTTTCCTGACCCTTAGCAGAACGAGGCAACAATGTTGCACAGTACTGTTAATTTATGTATCACACTCATCTAAAAAAATTGCAGTCTTCAGAATCATAGGATGGACTACATTATAGATTCAACACTTGTAACTGTAGCTTCTCATGTAGGATAAAAGTATATGTTGATAAGAAAAGCTCATTTATGACAAAAAGAGTTCATTGCAACATCCATAATCTTCCTGTTAAAAGGGACAAGCTAGGATCATAACTTATACCCTTATTAAGTCTCAGAAGATTTTCCAATTCTCTTGGGGTCAATTCATCTGGAGCAGAACATGAACATCTGAAGAAACAAAATCAAATTATAAGGGGGACTAGTTTCTCACATAAACAAATGCACATCTCTCAAAATTTGCAATAAGAACCTGCTTTTATCCCAATCATTTTCTGCACATGTCCACTTAGGTGGAAGAAGAATGTCAACTGGCAATCTTCGCAACTTAGAGCAGCTATCACACTGAACCCATTGCTCTTGTCCCCTGATAAGAAGCTCAAAAATCCCATATTAGATGGATTTCCTAAACTAATTCCCAAGACATAATTTATATCCATTCCAGAACTCATAAAAGATAAGCAGAATCATCACAAGTTTGCATGAGCAGACCAAATTAAACTGGAGAGAAAATTGAGGATATTGGACAAAATATGCTATGTGATTAGATCCTATGGCAAATGATCTCAAGAAGTTCTCCACAGGTAAAATATGGACTGACAAGATCAATTTCCTTGAGAACTAAAGCATAACAATCAACAATGGACACAGGGTGTAGAATTCCTTTAACAAAAGTGAAGCCATTCCAGGACTCAGTGATAAAACTATAATTCTGAAAAACAAATCATGTTCCATATCAATTTGAATTTCAACAATTGTTCAAGTATCCCGCAAAATCAAAGTAAACAAAGAAAGGAACAACATTAAAATTGCTAGAGGGGATTGCATCTCAAAAATAAAAAGTTAAGACAGGAAAGCAAAAGGTTATAAGATGAGTCTGCAGTAGACAAGTGAAATAATATATTTAAGAAGAATGGAGTTTAACAAACATTCTGGAAAATATTGGTTCTCCTACTGTGCATGACTCCAGACAGTAGATTCTTGCACATGGACAGTTAGAGAAAATCTACAAACATAATATTATATTATGTGAATGATCATATTCTTACCCAATCGATCGCACTACAAAAATACTTCGCTTCCCAAAAACTGGAGGTTCCTACATGAGAAAACACATAGAAGTCATAATCCATTTATATGCCTTTCTGAAGCAAAAAAGGTGAGTTCCCCATTCAAAATTTCAGGAAGTTAATGAAGATCACCAGTCATGAGACTAAATAACTAAGCAAGGGTTTTACTTGTAGTAGCAGGCAGTTAGTGTGTGAAAGTGCCTGAATTTGAGAATGTGTGAAGAAGAGGATGAATAAATAATTTCATTATATTAAAATCCTAACAAAACCCACAAGGAATTTACAAGATATTCTATATGAATTCCAAACGCCAAGCATCTGTTTTGTAAGCAGAATATCTTGAATGGAAGGAAAATGTGCAGAGTTTTGCTCCAATAACGTACACAGAAAAGAATAAATTGTGGCCTTTTCTTATCAGAAAGCAACCAAAACAATTTTAGCTAAGGAGTACAGCCATTTCTGTTTCGTGTAAGGCTCCTTGTCAAACACTTCTCTAGCATGAAGTGTTGAACAATAGCAACATATGAGTTGGAACATTTTATTTTTTATCTTTGCACATGGTAAGCACGAGTATAATTTCTTCAGGATAAACGTTATTTAAATTGGAATTTAACAAGGACTAATATGAGCAAAATATGACATAATTAAATTCCAAAAAGTATTTTTCATTAATAACTTCCATCAACTTGATTTTCAACTTTAAGTACATGATAAATATTCCTGAAAAAAAAAATCGAAATCATATTTGAATAGAATAAATTTATCTCATTTACTCCCTTGTGTCAAAATTTTTAAGAATAATCATGCAAGGGTGACTAAACTTGTGTCCATGTCTCATAGCACTATTTATCTATCACACAAAATAAGCTTGTCACTTGAATGTCTATAAATAATAATTCCCATATACATATAACATCTATAAAATAAAACTTCAATGAGAATACTCACTTCATACTCTTCAAAATCATGATCCTCAACAGTGACAATACTAGGCTTGACATTTGGTGGGGGTCGAAGCAAATCCTGCGCCTCTTCCCATGTAAGTTTGAGCTCCAAAGCATCTAGGCTATCGATCAGAAGTCTCTTGCTTTTAGATCCAATATTTCGTGTTCTTTTTCTCTCCGGAACCAGTAATGAAGGTAACAGCAAGCTCTCCCTTGTCCTTTCCTCGTGCTTCTCAGATTTATGCCAGCTAATATCACCATTAGAGGAATGCAAATGTTTGGACAGTGCACTTAAATGTGTATCGTTGCTTCCCTTCAGTGACTGGAGAAGGCCAGAGTAACCACTTATTATAGGTAGGTTCTCAAAAACACCGGAAAAGAAACTTTCACTTGAATGAACACCTTTAGGATTGGAAGATGGTTGAATGTCCTGTTTGTTTGATAATTTTATGTATATCACTATTATATGATCAGTTTTACCAACACAGAACTGGACGCCATTTTTTTTACCTGCATAGACATAGTGTTTGATGCCTTCCTGAACCCCATAACAAGTTTTCCTTCTGGATCCATACGGCTAAATGTCACTGCAACAAACACGACAAGACCATTTATTTATAAGTTGCACTTTAATTGTAAAGTAAAAGAGGCTTAGGGACAATGCATTGGGCATGGATTGGTATCTTTTATCCAAGACCAAGAAATCGAAACACTATAAAACATAGTGAATGAAGAAGATGGCAGGAATTTATTCATAGATGACAGCGATCCCACGAAGCCATACTTTGTGGAGAAAATGCACTATGATCAGTAATGTGATGAGACTTCAAATGCAGAATAAAGTACATTGGGACTAATGAAATCATAAGGCATGCAAATTTGTCCCAATCTTCAGAGTGATGGAATTTTTTTATTTTATTTTTTCTTTTTGAGAATAGAGTGATGGAATTAGAAATACCTGTATCTCCAGCCTGCAACTGCATGGACTGTATGCAAGGGGTTACACCCTCCAAAACATACATTCTGCTATTGTTGTTAGGCCAAAATCTGAATTGAAACACCCACTCTTTTCCTTTTACATCTTGAATCCTTAGAGGAAGACCCTCTGGTTGATTGATAGGAGGAAAATATGCCTGCAAAATGATAAACTTTCAACTGATTGCAGCAACACTCATTCTACAAAAAGACTTCAAAGATAACTATAAAATGGCCAGGGAATATCAGTTGCAATTTTATAAAAACTCTACTAACTTACTTCAGCGCATGCTTTAGGGAGAACCAAACGACCAATCCGACCGGCATCACTTGCACTAAGAACCTTTTCAAACAATGGTACAATGGTAGAATTTGAGCTTAAACATCACAATGTTAAGGATATCACTGTCCTAGTCAATAGGTAGGATAGAAAATCATAAAAACATAACATTTAATACATGTTTCCTAAACCAAAAAACTAATAGGCTTAATAATTGCATGACACAATGAAGGATACTCTGCAGATATTTGCTGCAACTCTTGGTCTGTTATCCTAGGCCAATAACGAGGAAGCAACTGATTCTGTCCCCGCCCTTCAACAGGAGGCCTAGCAACGCGTATCTGTGACACCATGCCTGCATTAGCCTCCAAACCTGAAGCAAGAATTGACTTTGGAGGCTTGGGTAAAAGATAGAGAGACCTGGGCCCCTGTTGGACTGGAGAGGATGCCTTACTTTGAGCCCTTTCATCAACAACAGTTCCAGGAAAGGGATTTGGATTCCCTAAAGATGAACCCAGGGTAATACTCAAGTTTGTCTGTGCTCGTGATTCATATAATTCTTTTGTTGCTATGGTTGCTTTGCGAATATCTGGTTTGGTACTCTGAGATAATCCATTTGATGATTGGCTAAAGTTAGAGAAACTTGTGCTTCCAATTTCTCTCGTAAGAGTCAAATTATCCTCCTGTTTCATTTGCCTAAAAGATCCACTTGTCTCATCATTCTGTAATTGGAGCAAATGTAGCGTGTTGATACCCACTATAGAATTGCCAAGCTGCAAAAGCTCCCTTTCAGCATCCAATTGATTGTCAGCAGATTGCGATTCACCAACATCATCAACTTTTGAAGAGCCAAACCCATTAGGTTTTTCATCTCCCATCAACTGTGTAAAAATGTTCAGCATATGCTAAATAATATACTCAAATCTGCAGTAAAGACTAAAGAGCCATTCAAGCATATTATCTAGCTAGCATAAATAGACGCTAACGAACTGCTATTTGTGTCCCACAAAAGAACACAAGAAAAATGTTGACCAATACTTATGAGCACAAAGGATTTGCAGCATATGCTAAATAATATACTCAAATCTGACAGTAATGACTAAAGAGCTTCAATTCAATCATATTATCTAGCTAGCATAAATAGACACAAACAAAATGACTCTTGTCTCCCACAAAGGAACACAAGAAAAATGTTGGCCAGTATAAATAGGTGTAACAAACGATTTGCAGCATATGCTACATAATATAATCAAATCTGACAGTAAAGACTAAAGAGCTTCGATTCAAGCATGTTATCTAGCTAGCATAAATAGACACTAACAAACAGCCTTTTGTGTCCCACAAAGGAACACAAGAAAATTGTTGGCAATATATACGAGCACAAATGATTTGCACAGAAGCACTCATACTGATGAAATAAATTGATAAGTCATTTGGAACCATTAGATGCACAATTCATGATATAATTAATTAGAAACGTGAAATTCCTAAAATTGAACAAGATGAACGAGTGTATAATTATCTGAACTTACAGAATTAATCCCTGAACTTTTACTACAACTTGTACAGTTTATTCCACCACCATCATCAAGTAGTTCAAGTTGAGATCTGGAAGCAATACATCCACAGTGGAGACACTGCCGGTTCCAAAGTTAATTATTTACAACGTTAATTACTTGTATTCTATGTGAAAGCAAGGGAAATTGTGAGAGAATAGTATAGGAAATAAATAAAGACAGCTGACGTACCTTGCCACATGAAGTGCACTCTCTCCATCCAGAATCTTTTGAGTGAAACACATCACAAAATATTGATTGCTCATATGCGGATCTAAAGAAATTAAATTAGTTAAACTTCCTTAAATTAATCTTTGGATCACAACTATGTCATTCAGTAGAACCATAATTGCTCATACATGGACCTACATTCATACTGAAATTGATTAGACTACTTCCTCCAATTAACATTGTGGATCATGACTACCCCATTCGGTGAAACCATAGCTAAAAATATCAATTGATAACTAAAATGCATGAACAGCTTATTCAAGTTGTTATCATACTTTCCCCTAAATTGTACAGAACTTTTAGATTCAGTTCACAAATTATAGATTCCGTTTAAAATAGCACGAAATTTCCCAGTTCAGCTCCCCCAATTTCACGCACTTATTTTGAAAATATTTCTTTTTATACCCAAATCCAATTGAAACCATTTGATTCCGAATAAAAACATTGTCCAAAAAAGCCAATAATACCATGGTGAAATGGTCCATCAAGAGCCTAAAAATAGAAAGTTTGAAGATATAAAAGCTGTTTTAATAACAACATACACCAATGAAATATAAATATATGAGCAAGGTCGAAAATCGAAATCAGTCGGCAGAACCAAAAAACATAGAAGCCTTAGCAATAATAATAAACCATACATCCGTACAGGTTCATTGTCTTCAAAAACTCGCACACATTTGAAAAGATGAAAAATAGGAGTAAATTGAATAAACTACCCGCACTTATCGCAGAGATCAGCAAATTGGCCAGATCGCAGAGGCCAACCTTTTTTCCACACGCTCGATGTCGAGGAACCGCATAATGCATTCATGCAAGTTTTCGACTCCATTCTCAATATTAATTCTACGATTCCACGAAAAAATAAAAGATTTTTAAAAAAATCAATTCAAAATCGCCGAAAATAAATCCCTATCTCATGTGCCAAACACGCAAAATTGGTCAACCAAAAGCTCCAGATAATATATAATAAGATGAAGGACAGAGAAGCAACTAACCTCTCATCAGAATATCTCTTTCGTATATACAAATTGCTACTTTAGCTATTGTTTTTATAGCTGTTATTCAGAGACTACGCCATGTTGGATTTCTGCAAATCAGTTTTTTCTTATACGACTTTCAGTCAATAAGTGAGGCTATAATCGAGAAATTTTTGGTAAATTAGGTCGATGAAGGTGGTTTCCGGTACCGGAGAGACGAATTAACGAGAGGAAACAAAAGCATGTGCATGCAAAGCAACAGTTTATCAGAGGAGAGAGAAGTTTGGTAACTTACAATAAAAATGCATGCACGATGATACTTCAAGACTCGGCGAACTCGCCCACCTTTCTTTTCTCCCACTTACTCTCTTATTTTCCCTTTTTTACCCCTCTTTTTAGTTTATTTCTTAAATAACAATTTTTTTTTTATTTTGATTTTCTTCTAAAAATAATACAGTAATTAATAATTAGACAAAATAATTTGTTGTACTAGTTATCACGCACGTAGTTCACACTCGCGGCTTTTGATTGGCAGTGTCTCATGTTTAATTCCACGACTTGCAATTATGTTAGTAGTCCTTCCAATGAAATTGAAGTGTCAAAACACCTACTACCATTAAAATACTAAAATTCAAGTTTTCAAATTTTCTTTACTTATTTTAGAACAGTAGTTTAAATTTTTAATATTGAATACTATTTATTTCAAATGTTTATCCAAAACAATCGAATTTGAGTTCACTATTATACTTACAATTTTTTTAAAAAAGTTATACTTTACAATTAAACACTACAAGAATCGGGAGATGGTTTTCTTTTTTTTAATTTTAAAATTATATGGAATTAAATCAAGTAAAGAAAATTTTTAATATATAATTTTAATATATTTTTTTTAACTTAAGAGTGACAGTACTTGTCTTCCCAGATTTCTCATTCTCAAGAACGAATTTGACTTCTTTTGTAATTATTAGTTTTTAGTGATTATGCACATCAAATCTTAATTATGTTCAAGTGTATATTTTTGTAGATTGTTGGCTTTTATTTGCTTTTCTTCATATTAAAATGAATATCACATATAAAAATAATGAAGAGAGATACAATTATTTTATAAATAAATAATTAAACAAATCCCTGTAGTAAAAAAATGCATTAATATAATTATATATTTTTATATTATACAAAAAATATGATAATTAAAATTAATTGTTATTGCATTTTATGCTTTTATTATTTCAAAAAGTAGAAAAAATAATGTTGTAATTTTTTAAATAATTTTTTTCATAATTTAAACAACAAATTTTAATACAATCTTACTGAAAATTTTCATAGCCATATGAGTTAAATGAATCTTAAATTGATGAAATATTAGTATGGTATACGATGCATATATTATTTATTGTTGATTAATAAAATAAAATTTATTATTAATATTTTAATAATTAAACTATTATTAAATTGATAAAATATTATTAATTATTATTAATAAAAATTATGAATATTTATATTATAATTAATGAATAAAATAAATAAAAATCAATATTTGAAAGGAAAAGAGAGAAAAAAATATGCACTCACTAGAATTTGACCCAAGACCTTCTATACGTTTAACTTGTGCTTTAACCATTATACTAGAGTTCCCTTTCATTAAACAAATAGTAAAATTTTACCCTGAATTACTAGCATTAAAGTTCCCTTTCAGTATAGAGCTTATTATCCAATTTCTACCTATCAGCCTTTGTAGTGTTACCTACAAAATAGTTATGAAAATTGTTGCCAATAGATTGAAATCTCTTATATGTAAGCTTATTGGTGAAACTTAAATGAGTTTTGTTTCGGGGCATCATATTGTTGATAACATTGTTGTTATGCAGGAAGTTATTCATTTTATAAGAACAAAGCACATTGGGAAGAAACTGATGGCTAATGATAAACTTCATTATTGATACTCTCAAATAGGCTCATTTTCCTAACAATTTGATACAAATTATCTCTAAAGGGATTACCACCACTCAGCTTCAAATTTGCTGGAATGGTAGTCTTTCCGATTCTTTTTCTCCATCTTGAGGTATCATGCAAGGTTGCCCGCTTTCCTCATAACTGTTTACTTTATGTATGGAAAGACTATCTTATGATATTGTTGAAGTTGTTCAGGAGGGGTCTTAGAGACCTATTACTATTTCTAGAGGAGGACCTAAGATATCCCTTTTTTTTTTTTGCAGATGATCTTGTTGTTTCTGTTGAAGCTAAGCCTTCTCAAACGCGAGTTATCGCTAACGTTTTTCATAACTTTTGTTCGGCTTCTGGTAAAAAAAGTTAGCATTGTTAAAACTCAACTTTTTTGTTCCAAAAATGCTACAACAAATGAAAAATCACTCTTAGGCTCTTTAAGCGACTTCAAGGTAACCAATAATTTTGGTCGATATCTTGGAGTACCTCTTTTACATGGGAGAACTACTTTAGCCTCTTATCATTATATTATTGATAGAATTTGTTTAAAGTTGGAGAATTGAAAAGCAAGACACCTTTCTATAGCAAGGAGGATTATGTTGTTTCAATATATTCTCCTTTCTATTTCAGGTTATGTGATGCAAACTATGGTCTTGTCTATTTCTATTTGTAACACCAATGAAAGTATATGATGTAGTTTTGTTTGGAATGGGAAAAAGGATAGCAAGGGTGTTGCCTTGGTTAATTGGGATCGCATTTGTCATCCTAAAAACCTTGGAGGGTTGGGTTTGCGAAATCTAAGGACAATGAATGATGCATTTTTTGTTAAACTGGCTTGGGGTATTATCCCCAAATGTAATGATCTATGGGTAAGAGTTTTGAGGGCTAAATACGGAGTGGAGCAAGCTGTTGTTCCTCTACATTTTAAGAATCGTGATTCTTCCTGGTCGTGGAAAGGGATTAGGCAAAATTGGAGTTGGGTTATTTGGGGCACTAGATGGGTTATTAAAGATGAAAATAAAGCCCAGTTCTAGAAGGATAACTAGCTAAACAGCAGGCCTCTTTCAAACTTTGCTACTGCTGTTATTCCTGCTGATACGGTAAATTTGTGTGTTGCCAATTTTGTTGCAGGTGACAGAAGTTGGAATTGGAGTAAGTTCGGAGCCTACCTCCCTCACCACTGTGTTCTTCGGATTGCAGCATCTATTCCTCACCATCTGAGTAATGCCACAAATGTAATATACTAGGGTTTGACAGCTTCTGGTGGGTTCTCTCTCAAATCAATTTATAGAGCTATGGTTGAGTAGTTTTGGTCAAATATTAATGGAGATTGGAAGGCCATTTGGAGTTGGAGAGGTCCATACCGCATTAATATTTTTCTTTGGTTAGCCATGCATCAATGCTTACTCACTAATTCGGTGCATTTTCATTGCCACTTAAGTAGCAACTCACGGTGTAGCCATTGTTTGGTCCATGAGGAGTCTTTGCTCCATGTCATTCGAGATTGTAGTGCTGTCATGAATGTTTGGAGGACATTGCTCCCTAATCACTTTGATGCAACATCATTTTAGAGCCTTGACATCACTAGCTAGCTTTCATGGAACCTAAGGTCTATTATTTCTACTACTTCTGACGTTGATTGGAATATAATTTTTGCTATCACCTACTGGAGATTGTGGTATTGACGCAACTAGATATTTTTTCTTGAAGATTTTTTGCCTCCTTTTAACCCAATAGTACACATTTTAGCTTTTGCCTCTGAGGTTGCGAAATCCTTTGACGATTATAGAGTAATTTGTTATCATAATCGTTGCCATCGAATGATTTGCTAGTCTATGTCCCAGTTTTCTTATTTTATATTGAATACGGATAGGTCTTGGTCTCGGTCGACAAGTTTGGCGAGTACAAGTGGAATTCTTCGAGACTCTTCTAGAACTTGGCAAGCTGGTTTTGCAGTTAACCCAGGCAGGTGTTCTATTATTGCAGTTGAACTGTAGGGGCTTATAATTGACCTTCAAATGGAGTGGGAAAAAGGGATTTGTATGCTTCAGATTGAAAGTGATAGTGCTATTGTGGTGGACCTCATTCATAAGGTAGAGGTGGCTCCTAATCATTTATATGGTCTACTTTCAACGGTCAAAGAATTAATTGCTAGAAATTGGATTGTTATCATTGTTCATATTTATAGAGAAGCCAATAGATATGCTGATTGACTTACACATTATGCTTACTCTTTGAATTTATGTTGTACTATGTTAGATGAACCATCCGTTAAATGTCTTCTTTGTTATTACATGACATATGTGGGGTGTCTCATTTGAGAGCATATATCTCTTAAACGTTTTTTATTTCATTTAATGCAATTTGTATTTAAGAAACTTGTAATGAGACTATTAATTTGATATCAATCTAGTTGAGATTAAATTGTGCGGTTATTAAAGTTTTCCTTTCATCATTTTATTAAAAGAAAAAATTTATAAAAAAAATATTAAAAAATACTGCGGCATGACAGCACCGTATAGTGCGCCACTAAGCACCTTTTTATCCAATTGCATATTTGGCATGCAATTGAGTATTGATGTCAAATTACTAAAATAGTCCTACGAAAAAAGAGTTTTTAATGATGTTATACCACAAAAAGCACAACTGTCCAACAGAAACAGTAAAATAAGTGGCTATTCCGTTTTATTAATTATAAATTTTAATTTTTAATTATTTTTAAAATATATAAATAAAAAATTATAAAAATATAATATTATGAAAATATTATTCAAAATGAATATATTAATATATTTTTATATTATAATTTTAAATAATTTTTTTATAAATTTATTTTTGATA
>CAOJBK010326360.1:0-13317 GCA_948294925.1 Codiaeum variegatum | reverse complement strand
TTTTGTTGAAAAGTTAGACCTTTTGGGATTTCCCGTACAGCAAGGTAATTTGCCAAGTCGTCAAACCAATGAGTATTAGAGAAATGAGTAGATTCACATACCTAACTTACCATTTCAAGGAGTTGCTCATTCGAGAAGTTGTCATGGACCATTGCAAACAGTTGTTCATCTGGGAAAGTGTCTTAAATCTCCTTTTCCTCTAGCTTTTCAAGCTTCGGGTTTTCCAACCTTGATAAGTGGTCTGCTGCCAAACTTTCAGCCCATCTCTTATCCTTAATCTCCAAATCAAACTCTTGGAGTAACAACACCCATCGAATAAGTCTTGACTTTGCATCATTTTTGGCAAAGAGATACCATAAAATCGAATGGTTTGTGTAAACCACTACCTTTGACAAAATGAGATGAGGGCAAAATTTGTCAAAGGTGAACATGATCGCTAAAAGTTCTTTCTCGGTGGTGGTATAATTTACTTATGCTTCATTGAGGGTCTTCCTAGAATAATAGATTGGTTGAAAATACTTATCCCTCCGTTGTCCTAAAATGGCTCCCATAACATAGTCACTTGCTTCGCACATCAATTCGAACAGAAACTCCTAATTTAGAGCTACCATGATAGGAGCCTGAATAATTTTGTCCTTTAATGTCTTAAAAGAAACCAAGTATTCCTTGTCAAAATCAAACTCCACATCTTTCTCCAAAAGCCTAGTGAGAGGTCGGACAATCTTGGAAAAGTCTTTGATAAGTCTTCAATAGAAGCCCACATGCCCAAGAAAACTCCTTATGCCCTTAACATTTGAAGGAGAAGGGAGCTTCTCAATCATGGCCACCTTGTCCCTATCCACCTCGATGCCATTTTTTGAAATCTTGTGCCATAGAACTATCCTTTCTTCCACCATGAAGTGGCATTTCTCCCAATTGAATACAAGATGTATTTCTTCGTACCTCTTCAACACCCACTATAAATTAGCAAGACAACTCTCAAAGCTATCTCTATGGATGAAGAAATCATCCATGAAAACCACCATGATATCCTCAATCAAGTCATCAAAAATGGTTTTCATGCACTGTTAAAATGTAGTTAGTGCATTGTAAAGACAGAAAGGCATTCTCCTATAAGCAAAAGTGCTATAGGGGCAGGTAAAAGTAGTCTTCTCTTAATCTTTCAGTGTAATAGAGATTTGAAAATATCTCGACAAGACATCAAGGAAATAATAGAAAGAATGTCCTGATAACCTCTCCAACATTTGGTCAATAAAAGGTAGTGGGAAGTGATCCTTACAGGTGGCATCATTCAACCTCCGATAGTCTATACAAACTCTTCACCTAGTTACTGTCCTTTGATGAATCAACTCATCTTTCTCATTTGCAACAACTGTCATCCCTCCTTTCTTAGGCACCACTTATACCGAACTCACCCATGAGCTATCTAAAATGTGATAGATGATTCCAACATCAAGGAGTTTGATCACTTCTGTCTTGACTACCTCCTTCATTTTGGGATTTAGCCTTCTTTGTGGTTACACCATCGACTTGTAATCATCCTCCATAAGAATCTTGTGGGTCTAATAATATGGGCTAATCCCTCTAATGTCCACTATTTTTAAGGCAATCACTCTCTTATAATTCTTCAAAAGACCCACCAACTTTTCCTTTTTCCCTTGAGATAACCTGACATTTAAAATAATTGGGAGTTGTCTTCCTTCCCCAAAGAAGGTGTACTCCAAATGTTCTGGGAGTACCTTAAGCTTTAATTCTAGGGGGGTCTTATATGGAAGGTCTTGATATTTCCTCATGGGGCATCTCGATTAGCTTATATGCCCTCCTTCTCTCTATGTAATTATTAACCTCCAAGTACTTCAACTCCTTCATCGCTTCCAAGTCCTCTTTCTCTACTTGATCCTGCAAAAGATACCTTTCAAGGAGGTCCTTGAAAGTAAAATTAGTAACAAAATTGAGGGGTTCATGCTTACATAGATCCTCGCATGAGCCCTCATCATAAGAAATCAAAGGGTGTTTTATGGCTTGGGTAACATTAAAAATCACTTTCCCCTCACCCACCCTTAAGATGAGGGTACCCTCATAGACATCATTGATGGCACGGGCAATATTTAGGAATGGTCTCCCAAGAATTAAAGAGACATATGTGTCAGCATCCATTTCCAGCAAAACAAAATCAATCGGGAATATGAATTCCCTAACGTTGACTAACTCATCCTCAACTATCCCCTTAGGGGAAATGATAGATTTATTCGCTAGTTGAATTGTCATTTGTGTTAGCTTTGGGTCCCCGATAGTAAGCTTTTTAAACACATGATAAGTCATTACACTAATGCTAGCCCCTAAATCCTTTAATGCCCTCTTAACTTCAAGATTGCCAATGAAATAAGGAATATTTAAACTATCGGGGTCTTGTAATTTCTTTGGCAATATTCTTTGAACTATTTTTGAAGACTTCTCAGACAAATATGCCATGGATACTTCTTCAAGCTTTCTCTTGTTAGAGATAAGCTATTTTAAAATTTTGCATACTTGGGCATTTGTACGAGTGCTTCTGTAAAAGGAATGTTAATATGAAGCTGTATAAAAAGTTCAAGAAACTTACCAAATTGTGCGACATGAGGTCCTTCTATTGTCGTGCTAGATATGGCACCCTCAATTTGTACTCCTTAACCGATGTTGGTTCTTTTGGTAGCTCCTATTGCTTGCTTCCCTCTTGCTTCTCAACTTCTACCTTTACCTCAACATTGTGAGGTTCTTCATCTTCTTTCCCTTCTTTATCCTCTTTCTCATTCACTACACCCTCCACCATTTTACCACTTCTCAAAGTGATAACCTTCAAATCCCCTCTTAGGTTTGCCTTGATGTTGCTAGGTAGTGTACCCGGCTGCCACTCACTCATCATTTTAGCAATTTGACCCACTTGGGTCTCAAGTTTCTATAGTGAAGCCTGATTATTCCTATTGATGACATCCCGTGCTTAAAATCTTTTATCGGTAGCTAGCATAAATTCTTTCAATGTCTCTCCCAAATTACTTTTCTTCTATGGAGGGGCTTGTTGTTGCATAGGGGTTCTTGGCTAAATCTTGGGTAGAGGAACCCTCTGCTCATTGTTGTTCCTCCATGAAAAATTGGGGTGATTTCTCCACCCAGAACTATAAGTGTTTAAATAGGGGTTGTTACCTCCTCTCTACATATTGCTCATATAGTTGACTTGCTTCTGGCCCCTACTTGAGTTGCTTGAACCATAAGAAATTAGCATGTTAGACTCATGCACTTGGTGATCACCACCATAACTCTCATAAATCAACACTTGTTGCCTCAAAGTGCCCGAGGTAAACACATCAAACTTCTTATTTAAGGCTTTAATTTGAGCTGTCAAAGATGTGACTGCGCTTATAGAATGAATGCCTGGTGCCCTTAACCTTGATTAATCATGTGGGTAGGGTAACCACTAATAATAGGACTTGTACATTTCTTCAATAAGCTCCCACACCTCTTCTATGGTATTTAACTCCAATGATCCTCCTTTAGATGCTAACAAAAGTTATCTATTATTGTAATTTAAACCATTGGTGAAGCTTTCCACTTATTGCCACAGCTTAAACCTATGATGCAGACATCTAAGCAACAAGTCCTTGAATCTTTCCTAGCCTTCATAAATTGATTCCCCCTTCGGTTGTGAAAAATAGTAGATTTCTTGATAGAGCTTGGCGGTCTTTGCTAGGGGAAAGTACTTCTCGATAAAAGTCACCGCCAAGTGCTCCCAAGTTATGAAATGTCCAACGGGAAAAGATTCTAGCCACTTCTTTGAGTTGTCCCTCAAGAAGAATGGGAACAACCTCAACTTTATAGCATCCTCTAACACCTTGTTCATCTTAAACAAATCACAGATCTCTATGAACTCATCTAAGTGGGTGTGTGAATTTTCATAATCCAATCCTCTATACTGACAGGTGTTTTTGATCATCTAGATAATGGCTGGTTTGATCTCAAAATTGTTGGAGTCCACCGATGGCCTTCTGATCAAACCTCTGACATCATTCAAATCTACCTAGGTGAAGTACTGCATGGTTCTCCGGATCATTTCCATTCCTATTTCCATTTTCATTGCCATCTCCTAAGGTATGTCTATTCCTGTTGCCACCAAGATTGTTTCTACCCTGATTTCCTTCCATCTTTATCTCAGGGTCTGCTATATTCACTTCTCGGGCACCCTCTTCTGTTACTTGAATCAACAAATTATTAGCTTCTTACAAAATTGGATCACCGCCTTCTAAAGCTAACCTTCTTTGTTGCTACCTAATTCGTTGAATCTCGAGATTATAAGGGTGAAATTGAGACGAGCTAGCTCTAGTCATGTACTAATTTGAAATAAGATAGAGGAAGAAATAAAATTAAATACAAAGAAAAGAAAAGGCTAAATCAAAAGCGTTGGACTTATTGCTAATGTTGATCATAACAAAACAAAAATAAATCCTCGGCAATTTCACCAAAAACTTGATGCGCCAAAGGTAACACCAGGGGTTTTAAATTTATAAACGCTCGACGACTAATTCTACCCTATCTTTAGGCAAGTGCACCTATCGTTTGGGTAGTATAACTATAAGGAGGTCAATCCACAGAGACACCAACATAAGTACTAGCTCAAGCTTAAATTATTGTCTAGTTCACAATTAACGTTTGTTTAAGAACTGAAAATTAAAATCCTAACTACTGACTAGTTCTTAAAGGGATAGATTGAAGAACTTGCAAGACTAAGGATGAAACAAATATGAAATGAAGAATCTACCTAGACTTCAACTCATATTTAAATATATTGAATGGATAACTAACAACTCAATGAAAACTAAAGACAATCAACAAGTGGATTTTCACACAGAAAGTAAGTTTGAATCTTTCTCAAGCAAACAAACCATAATTCCTACGTAAAAGCTGGGAATCTCTTCTCATAACTAATCAAGTAGGAAAAGCATTAAAAACAAGTGAAATAAAATAGTACCCTAGGAGTCCATACTTCTATCTCTAGCAACCATAGCAAACCTAATTGATTTTGAGTGTTCAAAACCTAACTTTTTATCTTTGGTAAAGAATAGGCAACAACAATCATCAATAAGCATGCATTAAACATGAAACATGCAGAAATATTAATCAAAATCAATAAATAATTGAAATCCTAAAAATTCATTGAGGAAAAGAGTCAATCAATCCATAAAAACATCAAATACTCATCTAATCTAGATAGATTAGACAAGTTTAGTTCATAATAACAAGAAAAGAACAAGAAATCAAAAGGGATAGAAAATAAACCAAAGAACTCATGATGAAACCTAGAATAATCCTTGAATTCCAAAGATAATCTTACTTGATCTTTCCTTTAAATGTGTTTCTTCACCTTTAATTCGCTCCTTTGATCTGCAAACCCTTAGTTCTTGGTGGCTCTTTGGCTTTTTGGACGAACCGTAGACCTAAAACTCCAAGACTCCCAAGAGAGAGCCCCCCAAGAGAGAGAGCCTCCTCATCTAATATAAATTATGTCCTTTTATAGTTATTTAAGGATCATTAGGGTTTAGATAGAAATCAAGCATGGATTGGCCAATTTTTGCCAAGTCATCATAAGTTAGATTGGTACCCTGAATCATACATCTAACTTTCGTGCAAATTTTGGATATACATATGAAATAATTAGACTTTATAGTCATATTTAAAGTTTTAGATATTTCTCTTAGCTTCCCAACGATACCTAAATAATCTCAATTGGAGTTTTGTAGCTCAATTTATGCTCATAATTCCGAGATAGGTTCAAACTAGTCAGATTTTTGCATAATAGATAGTGAGCTCTTAGGGGAATTATCACGGCCCATGACAAAGCCTATGAGAAGCTATTATTTCTCCATTCTTTAGAATTCTCATGGGATATCTCACAGGCCTTGAGGAAGCCCTGATCTTTGTCTTTTCGCTCCGTTTTGATGCATTTTCTTCATCTTTCGAGCCCGAACATTGAAATAGTTCCTCCTATCTCTGAAATTCAATTGATTGCTCAGAACTGGCTGAAAAAACTAGAACAAACATATTAAATTTAATTTAACATGTAAAATCCACAAAAAATATGAGATAAATAATGTATAATTTACTAGTTATTAGAGTAGCAAAAGTGGTATTGAGAGAAAAAGAGAGGAGACGCTTTTACAATGAGATGGTTCAATTTGGTACATAATAGTTGGAGAGTTCAGATCATTCAATATTAATTCAACTAATGTGAAAACTATTTTTATCTTGTTTTACAAATGCAAACCCCCTTCTAATTCTACAAATGGTGAAATAACCATATTTTATTTCAAAGAAAAAAAAAAGGTGTTTTGGAAAAAAATTCATTTATGTTTTTATTTCATAAATAGATTTTTTTTTAATTCTTCTTAAATATATATAAAAACTTTATAAAAAATATTTTAATGTAAAATATTATAAGGATAAAATTCATATTATACATTTATAAAATTTTATAAAAATATATGAAAAATATAATAAAACTATAGTTTTTTATGAGATAGTTATATTTTATAATTATAAAATTAATGGATTACTTAATTTGAAGATCATCTCTATCGAAAAAGCACCCAAAAATGAGAAAACATGTGCTAGGGTTTCTCTTTGCATAGCCGCCTTCATCTTCTTTGGCCTCTTAATGGTCAGGTTTTCTAGCCGATCAGCCTTGGCATCCCTCTGTCAGATTACCTAGGCCACGAAAATCTTTTTCCCCCTAAGGCTCCATGAGAGCAATAGCCTCAACGAATTAGAATCATAAATCTTTTGTTGAAGCTCTCAAGGGTCCTGCTGCTAATGATGATCAACTTGATATCACTAAGATTCCCGACTCTGATTCATCCCCGATGGATCATGGTGGTTATATATCCATTCGAATCAATGAAGTTGCTTATTTCTAACGAGTTAGCATATGTGAAAGAGCCTCAATTGCTAGAATTATCCTTTTAAAAGGAGAGAAATTATGGCATTTGATTGATCTAAAGTAGAAATTGTCAATAGTTTGGAACATTAAGGATTCATGGAAATTGATTTCTCTGGGAAGAGATTTTTATCAGGTTATCTTAAGTACGATTGAGGATAAAAATAGAATCTGGAATACAGGTATGATTGCATTAAAACCTAGTTTTCTTATATTGCAACTTTGGATCCCGGATTTTAACCCTTATGAATAGAAAGCTTCTAATACTCAAGTTTGGATTCGTTTTAACTGCTTGCCATTGGAGTACTGGTATCCAATTATTCTAAAAGATATTGCTAAGGGCATTGGAACACCATCACATATTGATCATGCTACAATAACAAGAGAGCTAGGACACTATGCATATGTTCTAATTGAAGTGGATTTGGCTCATCATTTACCTGAAACTTTGATGGTCGAACATCCTGGTAAAAGTTTCTTTATTGATCTTTAGTATGAGAACTTACCTCTATTTTATAGTACCTATCATAACATTGGCCATTTGTCAAGAGATTTTCGGCTAAATAGAGGGGAAAATAATATTAATCCTAAGGCTCACAAGCCTGACCTGCCAGCACCTAAGGTAAAATATGCTTAACCATCAACTAGATGGACACCACAGAAGGAGCAAACTACAGTTCCTTTAACAAAAGTTTTTAATGTTTTTGATGAAATTTCCCCTTATAATAATTTCAACTCGGATGAGATTGCTAACTCAGCTTCAGAAAATGATGCACCTAACATGCCTTTAATGTTTCACTAAATGCATTGAACTCTTCTACGCATAATGATTCTCAAAGAACTA
Organism: Codiaeum variegatum; assembly: GCA_948294925.1. NCBI lineage: Eukaryota > Viridiplantae > Streptophyta > Magnoliopsida > Malpighiales > Euphorbiaceae > Codiaeum > Codiaeum variegatum. The sequence goes on along the minus strand of CAOJBK010326360.1, from coordinate 5,512 downwards.
TTCTGGTAAAGTCTAGTGATTATTTTGGAAATAATTTGATTGAAAAACAATCAAAGGGATCTAAATCTCGTAAGGAGTCTGAGGGAGAAAATGCTCATTCTGGCCAAAATAATCAAAATACCTCTTGGGTGGATTTATTTGAAGGAGTATCTGATTCAGGCGATTCTCAACATAAAGTAGGAAGGGTTCTACTTATCATAGTGTGGGGATGTTAAATGACTATGATGACATTGAAGATTAAGTTCTGAGTACTGTCCAGATTAAGACGAATCAGCACATTAAGGATATTGATACCATTTATACTCGACTAATGCGGATTAAAAAGCCTAAAGTGAGACCTAATCTTTAGATTATTATTGATTTTTTTTTTTGTTTTCGTTACTCATTTGGAGTGGTTTATTTTTCTTTTATCTATTCTTCTTTTTCTTTTCCTTTTAATAATACGGAACTTGACTCTAAACTTTAATTTTAAAAAAAATTATAAAATTAATATTTATTTTTATAAAATTATTGTTTTGCATTAAATAAATCATCTTTTCATATAATTAAATTTTTTTATACATTTTTTAAAAATTATGGGAAAAAATAAAATTATAAAAAATATAAATAAAGATTTAATTTTTCATTCAAAAATACACTTTTTCGTGTGTGTGCGCGCGTGTATATATATATATATATATATAGAAAATTTGTATTTTGTCCCTAGGTTATTGTCAAATTCACTACTTAGTCATCCGATTATGAAACATGACATGGGAGTTCCCTAACGTTTGGTCAAATTAACTATTTAGTCCTTCATTCCTTATTTTTAAAGTTTTTCGAAAGTTGGCCACTTTTACAATAACATACAAGAAGAGAGAAGTCCAACCGTATAATAATCATTGAAAATGGAGGTTAGTAGGATGTCAAACAAAATTTTTCAAAAAAATTTGTTAGGTCTGGGTTTGACATCTTACCAACCTCCCATTTTCAACGGTTATTATATGGTTATACTCATCTCTTCTTGTACGTTATTGTAAAAGTGGCCAACTTATGAAAATCCTTTAAAATAAGAGACAAATGGACTAAATAGTTAATTTGACTAAATCTTAAGGACTTTCTATGTCGTTTTCCATAATCGGAGGACTAAGTAGTGAATTTGACCATAATCTAGAGACTAAATAGTAATTTTCCCATATATATTGTACATAGAAAAGGATCAGAATCTAATCACAATAGTAACTATTGATGCATATGTGACTTCTTTTTTAATTACTATTATTAATTGCCACATACTGGGTTGAGAAATGGGATTTTGTATATTTACTTAAATCTAGAAAAATTGAAAATTTATACTATCAATTTAATAAGAGAGAATTAGAGTTAGTTAGTGTTAATAAGCTTACATGTGTCAGTTGATAGTTAGCTAATAGAGTATAAATACTCAACTCAGTGTAACTAACTTTGACTTAACATAATACACTCAACTCTTTCTCTCTTTATCATATTGCTTCTCTCTCTATTCTATTCTTCTAATTTCTTCTTCTTCATTACTTCTTGTAGTTTTAAGCTATCATGGTATCAAAGCTAGTTGTTCTTCAAAACACACATTGAAATTTTTTATTACTATAAATTTTCAAGATAAGTTTTTCATTTTCATATTTTTTCTCTCAAAAGACATGTATATAGATTCATATATGAAGAATTAGGGTTTCTTCTCTTCTTAAACTTGAAATTACATAAAGTTTATAGTTGAAATTATTTTCAGATAGTTGTTAATTGATAATTGAGTCAAGTTTGTTAAAGGCAATCAATAATGGATGCTAGTTCTCAAAGTGAAAGTTTTAGTTCTAGTTCTAGTACTCATAATACACTAATTTTCTTAACTAATAGCATATTAAATGAGTCTAATTACTCAACTTAGTTGTTTCGTATGGAATCTTTTCTAAAAGGCTTATATATGTATGGTTACCTTGGACATTATCAACATGCTTAGTCAAACCTTAAGCCCTAGTGTAATGTCATGTGTTGTTGGTAGTTCTTGTGCAGCACAAATGTGGTCTAATTTAAGATTTAAATTTGTTGATTGTAATAAATAGAATATTATACAGCTCAAGGCCAATTTATAAATAATTAAGAAAGAAAATTATAACATTGATGTGTAACTTGAGAAGATTAAGACTACTAGGGATGTGTTAGCCACAGTTGGTATACATTTAGAAGAAGATTATGCAATAATTATTATTCTTGAGGGATAACCACCTGAGTTTACAACCATTAAGACAATTATTAGAACTCAGCCTAATTGTATGATGACTGCTCTTAAGAATTTACATAAGGAAGCGAAATATGATATAAATAAGATGAATCAATCTTCTGCCATGGGTCCTTTAAATACAATGATGGCCAATACATCCTTATTTAAGGTTCAAGAAACTTCTCCAGTGTCTTCTCAGCTATTTTGTTGACCATGTTTCTAATCAGTCTCATTCTCATAATTTTTATCCTAATTCATAGTCCCATTATTCTTTTGGTTTTTCTAATGTTCCTACTCAATCATTTGTAAGTTTTTATGCTTTTGGAAGAGGTGTTGGTAGATCTAGTGGAAGAGGTGGTGAACAAAGCTTTACTAGAGGAGTTCTTGGGAATACTGGTTTAGGCACTTGTCAGTTGTGTCACAGGTCTGAACATAGTGCAAGAAATTGCGATAGGTTTGCTAGTTTTAATGTGTCTGGTAGTGTATCTAGAGTTGAGTGCCAATTCTTTTACAAGAAGAATCACACAGTATATAAATTTGACCATTTGATTGGTTTTCCTAGTTCAATAGTGAATAAGTTTGTGTCTGGTGTTGTTGGTGGTTTTAGTAAGTTTCAAGGCAGTGGATCTAGTGTTATGCATTCTTATGGTTCTTCATAGCAATCTCAAATGGTTAACATAGCTAATACTCAGCATATGGCTACATCTCACAATCTTAAAGGAAATTTTGTAGCCTTCCCTTCTGTGAATAACTTGCTTCAGAAAGATGGTGGTTTTCATAATAACATTTTATCACCTGTTTATGTTACAAATGATTTCTCTATAGCTTTTTCTACAGGCACAGGATTTAACTTGTCTACTACTACCACTCCCATACTCAGGTGCAAATAGTCACATGACCTCTAATGCAAGCTTGCTCATCAGTGTTACTAGCTATCCTACTAATACCCTGACTATTGGTAAGGGTACAGCTCTTTCCTTTTCTCATATTGATCAATCTACTAGAGGCACTATGGCCTTATCTAATGTCTTGTTAATTTCTGTGCCGGCTGTTATTATGTTGTCCATTTATCAATTATGTAACCAAAATCAAGTTAAAGCCATACTTAATGAAGTTGCATGCATGATACAGAACAAATTGCAATGAAAAATGCTATACAGAGGGTTGAGTAATGATGGTTTATATCCCATTCCATGTACTTTTGGAAGATCAGTATCAAATTTAGCAGCTAGCAATCATAATAAAAAGAGTTATATTGGTCAGCATACCACAACAACTCCTTCTACCTTTCTTAGGAAGCACATTAAATATTTTTTTATGGCATAAGATGCTTGGACATGCTGCATATGATGTTGTTTCATCCACGATCAAGAAGTCTTAAATAAAAGATTACTCACAAGGTGATTCTTCTATTCTGTGAGAAGCATGTATATTTGGTAAATTTACAAAGTTAACTTTTACTGATTCACAGTCTAGATCTCTTAAACCTTTTGATCTTATGCCTTCTGCTATTTGGGTTCCAGCATCAATGTCTTCTTTGGATGGTTTTAAGTATTTTGTCCTCTTTATAGATTAATGTACAAGGTATACTTAAATTTTTCCACTCAGGAATAAAGCTGAAGTTTTCTCTCATTTTAAAAATATTTATGCCTTGATTCAAACCCAATTTAATTATTATATTAAATGGTAGAGATCTAATGGAGGAGGTGATTTTATGAGTAATAATTTCAAGCATTTTTTGAATGAGAAAGGGTTTATCCATCAAATATCATATCTTTACACTCCACAGTGAAATGGAGTTTCTACGAGTAAGAATAGGCAAATAAAGGAAACTGCAATAACATTGTTGCAACAAGCCTCATTACCTACTATGTTTTAGTTCCATGCTTGTGCTTTTATAGTGTATTTGATTGATAGGATACCTACACCAGTATTATAGAAGCTATCTCCTTATGAGAAGCTTTTTGGCAAACCTGCTACCTTGTCCCATGTTAGAATCTTTATGTGCGTAGCTTATCCATTACTTGTGCCTTATAACACATAAAAGCTTTAACCTAAATCAGATCTATGTATCTTCTTGGGTATTACTTATGGTTATAAATTATCTATTATTATAATCCTTTTAAGAGAATTATTCTTTCCATACATGTTCTTTTTTTTATGAGAACAAGTATCCTTATGCCACTGTTTCTTCTTAAGATTCTTCCTCTCAACCTCATTGTAGTCATATTTCTGGTAATTTTGTTCAATCACCAAATCATCTAGTTTCTACTCCAATTCAATCTTATGTTCCATCTGTTTTTATTCCTATAACATCTTCCACATCAAGTTAGTATAGTCCTAATGCTCTTTCCAATTCTTATATTGTATCTAGTTCTATGGAGGAACATGATTCTCCTAGTAATTCTGTTTAAATTGCTAGTTTGTCACCTTCTCTCATCACACCGATTTTGCTTACTTCTAGTTCAAATTGTTTTACTTTTGATAATTGCAATCCTTCTTCTCCTTATGACCCCTTAACTACAGCTCCACATTAGTCATCTCCTTTTCGTAAACTGATTAAAATTACAATAGATACTAATATTGTTTCTTATAATATACCTACTATTATTGAAAAAATTTATACTAGTTTTAATCATCATCATATGCTTACTAAAGCTAAAACTTGTATTTTAAAGAAGAAAGTTTTTCTAGCCAAGAAACATGATTCTACTTCTACTTCTATCAATCCTAATCTAAATGAATTGGAACCTTATAATTATAAATTAGCATTGTAGTGTCCCTCATGGAAACAGGCCATACAAGATGGAATGCAAGCACTAGTTAATTAGAAAACATGGTCCTTAGTCCCATTACCTCTAGAAAAGAATGTGGTTGCTTGTGAGTGAGTGTTTAAAATTATGAGAAATTCAAATGGCAGTATATCTAGACATAAATACAAATTTGTTACTAAAGGTTTTACACATTAACCATGAATAGATTTTGATGAAACTTTCTCACCTGTTGTGAGACATACCATAGTTAGATTGATTTTAAGTTTAGTAGTACATTATGGATGGAAACTACATCAGTTTGATGTCAAGAATTCCTTTCTTAATGGAGTGTTGAAGGAGGAAGCATACATGGCTCAGCTGTTCTGATTGTATTTTTATATTTTTTTCCCTAATATTTAAGTTAGTTTTTATCTAAAAGTACCATGAATAGAAAAGGGCTCCAAGGATGTTCCTGACAATACCACTGTAGTACCATTCAAAGCAAAAGCTCAAAAAATAAACT
>CAOJBK010325687.1:0-16223 GCA_948294925.1 Codiaeum variegatum | reverse complement strand
TTATAAAAAAATATCGGGGCGGGAGCGGTATTTGCCCGCCCAGCTATGTAGCCCGCCTTGATTTTATATATATATATATATATATATATATATGTTAATTATCACTCTTATTATTTGATTAAAAACTATATTTATATTAATATGGATGATTAATATTTAAAAATCATATTTGTGTGTTATAAATTTAATATATTTAATAATTTTTTAATCATATTATTATATAAAAATGTTTGGATGGGGCGGGGCGGGGCTGGGGGTGAAAAAAAAAAATATGACCGGTTACGGGGGGAGGTCGGGTTACAGGGCGGGGGCGGGTTGGACATAACCCGTCACTACCCCACCCCCGTTGCCATCCCTACCAAAGTCTTTGATTTCAGAGAAAAAATGATTCAAAGTTTCTGATTGAGCTCGTAATAGTGAATCCTAGTAAGAAAACACACACACAAAAAAATATATTAGTATGGATTTAAAGTAAACCCTAATCAAATATAATCATTAACTAAAAAAATAAACAATGACCTGTGTGTGTTTTTTTTCATATTTGATATTTGGAAATAAGCACAATGATGTAAACTTCCACTAATTAAAAATTGCTCTATAAAAAAAAAAGAAAAATAGTCAATAAATATATAAAGAAAATGATTGAAAAAATGAAACAAAAATAGAAGGAAGTTACCTTAATCGATTAGAGTTTCATGGATCTACAAGTTCAGATTGCAAAATGGCTTCCACTAGTAACAAATCTCTGCATGCATGTAAAAAAATAAAGAAAGAAGTTAGTAACAAAAATACTATAGAAAAAAATATAGAACATATATTAAAAGATTTTTTTAACCTTTTTTTTAAGGATATAATCAGATTGCACACTTAGAGACTGGTTATTTCGAGCGATTCCACCTTCTAGAATATTAGATTCTAGAAAAACTCAATTTAATGATAAGAAGAAATGTTGAAAATCAAATAGTTAGAGAACCAGTAGTACAAAATACCTTTAAAAACCAGTTTGATTAGAGAAATAGAGGTTCAATGGCTTCCACCTCCTCAAATGATCAGTGATCAGGGGTTGAGATCAATTCAAACTCAAATTGGATAACATTAAGAGATTGTGATAAATAAAGGTTAGAAATTATATGAAGAAAGGAGAAATTGTAATAGAAAATAAAGTATTTTCTTTAGGGTTTTAGAGGATTCAAGATAGAGAGAAAGAGGGGTTTTATGGGATTAGAGAGAGAGAGGAAGGATCTAGAGAGAGAGAGGCGATAGAAACAAATGAGAAAGAAGAAGGGTTTCCATGGTTAAGGATAAATATATACCTACCCTAAACGATATGGTATGTAACTAGGGTTTTTAATATTTCAAAATTTCTATTTGGTTCGATTTTTCAAAATTCTCCATTAAACCGAAAAATTGAACACATTTTTCGGACCATATTTCAGACTAAATTGAACCATATTTAACCACTTAATCAAACCAAGCTCATTTTTCAATTCAGTTCGAAAACTCAGTTAGGTTTGGTTTTTGCCCACCCTTTGTTGTACACTCATTTATCTCCTTAATGACATATGAGTTTTTACTTCTCAAAAGAGAAAAAAATAAATAAAAAATATAAAAATTTGACTTGGGTTTCAACGTTGGTTTGCCCACTGCGACAATTTTTTTCTTGGTCTCTGGACTAGGTAGCTCCGTGATCCAGAGCCCATACGGTATGCCAATATTATTATAAATAAATTGTGCGTATGAAAATAACCAAAGATAAGTCAAAGGTTTCAAGTTTAGCTCTCCTAGTAGGTGAATTTTTTTTTTCCTTTTTCCTCCTAAATGATCGTGTTCTTTTTCTGACTTTCCTAACTACTCCAATATTTTTTTTATTTTCACTTCATTTATTTTTTATGTCTTCATTTTTTTCAGTTTTTATTTTATTTTATTTTTTAATTTAAACTTTTCTTTCTAGACTTTTTTTCTTTCCAGATGAAATGCTGTGAATTATACATTACATATGTTAAATTTATATATTAATTTTTTTTAAAAAATATTCTTTTTATTAGATAATTATTCAGAATATATATTTAAAATATATATTAAATACTTTTTAGAATGTACTTTATAGTTGAAATTACACAATATATATTATACATTTAGAATAAAAGAAATATACATTATATATAATATATATTAAAATTTTCAAACAATATTCTTTTTATTATATAATTATTTAAAATATATATTATAAATATACATTAAATACTTTTTAAAATATATATGAGATATATATATAAAATAATATACATTAAAAATAACATAACTATGGTTCTCAAAAAAAAAAAAACATAACTATATATCATATATAGATATATCAAGAACATGTGTTAACCCATAAAAATGTAACATTCAAACATCTTAAGAGTATTATTTAGAATTATAATTTTATATTGTTCTATTTCCGAAAACTTGGTAGACAATTTATATATATGTCTTATTGTGTATTTTGTTCAATACTTTATATGTATTTTCTAATAATAGATTTGCTTCAATAATTTTTTTCACAAATTTGTGAAGAGGTTGTTCATTAAACTAAAAAAAATATATCACAATTTAATACTAGTTTAATTTAAATTTAGTAATTTTAAAATATATAAAATAAATTAAAATTTTATTTTTATAAAAAAAGTGAAAAAGAAATAAATTAATTTAATCTATTCAATAGAACTACTTGTGTGAAAGAAGATTTTTGAGGAGAGATGAGAAAGAGCATTAAGAGAAAAAACTAGAAAAACATTGCAGAGAAAGAGAAAAGGCGCGGTTTAATTACTGTGAGCTCTAGTCAGGCCCTATCGCTCTAAGCGCTGAACTTGGAAGCACAAACTAAATTAATAGAACGCAAATAATCAGCGGCGGTGGAGGCAATTTCCCTAAGAGATGGCTACCATAATATCTTCTGCATCAATTCGGGTCTCCACCAACTCAGTCCCAACTCACTCATCTTCCTCAGACAAATCCTCTTCATTTTCATGGCTGTCTTCATTTCCTCGCATAAATATCTCTATCAGTAACAACTCCCTCTCACTCCATCCTAATCCTACTCTCAACAAGGTATGAACTTTCTTTTTCATTCTCTAAAACCCTTTTGGTTACTATGATATATAACTTGCTAAAACTTGAAAATTGATATAATTTTTCAATTTTTATGTTTTCCTGGACTGTATAATTTGGTTGCATCATTACAGTCCAAAATCCCTTCAATGTTTATAATGGGATTAAAATATAAATTTAAGAACCCTAATTGATGTTCACCATAGAAGCAATGGAGAAACTATCTTCTGTGTTTTACTGAACACTACTTCACGAATGACTGAGTTTAATTGGTAGTGCTAGCGTTTGTTTCTCGTATAGAATAAGTGATTTAGCATTCAAATTCTGCACATGCTAGTACTAGTGTTCAATACAACTATTGACATAGAGTAGACCTTCTCAACTGAAATCTGACTCAACATTCTCATTGCGTTCATAAATAATCTCCCTTTTCTTTTTCTTCTTTCTAGCCTTCCTTGTCAATGAGGGTCAAAAGAACTAATTAAACTTCCTTTGGTCTTGAGGAAGCCCAAATCCTTAATTTTTTTTTGTTTCAGAACTGTGATAATAATCTTATAGAAGTTGTGGTTCATGAAGAAGTTATTGGCTTGCTGCATTGTTAAATTTCTAGTGATGGATATATGAGGGGAAAATTAGAACAATTATGGTATTTCATTTTGTTACTAATATCATAATGTTACTTGCCAAAGCATAAGTTGGAATCTTGATAGAATAAAAATCTCATCACCAGTAATGGGTAGATGGTACCAGAAACTGAGAATTATCCTTATGCTTAGGGCCACACAAGGTAGTAATGCATATGGGCATTTCAAATGGTGTTTTTACATTTTAAAGAGCATCTTTTACTTAACATTTTAACCAACACTCTCTATTTTAAACTTAGTTAACAAAGAGCCCATTGGATTCTTATTTGCTTGTATTGACTCTATGATGGATAGTTTTGAGTTGCTCTGACATAGTTCAGTATCATTCCTAAATTGTTTTCATTTACTTTTGAGATATTATCACATATAAAAACAGTTCATCTACAGTTTTATGAAACAATTCTCTAATATTTAGTATTTGCTGGAGGTAATTGTATCACAAATACTGGAATAATTTTGGACTTTTGAGCTAATTCCAAGGTGTACCTTCCTCTTTTGTTGATAAGATTGAGTGATAATTGTTCTTATTGTAAGTTTGGTAAGGATCACCAAGTGGAATTTTTTATTGACCTAATAGCTGATTTTGAGAAAATATTAAGTATCTTGGCTGAGTTTTGGACTTTAAAATGTCAACAATTGTGTGCTGGTTATGAACAAATATCTTGCTAGCTGTATTAGTTTAGATGTACAAAGTAATTACTGAAAAATGAAATTTCATGTTGAGTTGACCATTAATATGAGAGTTGATGTCAAGGATCAATGTCTTTTGAACTAAGAATTTTAGGGTTCATATAGATTATGGAAAAATCTGTCACTTAGTGGGAGAGATGTTTGATGCAGACAGCATTATGTGCTGCTTTGCCTTGAGGTTTGGTGGGTAGACAGATTCTTAGTGTTATTCATACGATGAGCGGTAGCTATCTCAGGATGCTGGAGATTCTAACTTTTTATCAAATAGGTTTGGCATAACCCTTGTGCTTCCCTCCTTCCTCTTCAGTCTCTAAAAGGGGGCTGTGGATGTGGTATTATGTTTACTGGTTATTTTGTGCCCGAAGAATAATGATTTTAGTTGCAGGTCCTTTTGTCACAGGTAGAATAGTTCAATACTTTTTAAGAAGTGTTAAATTATTTCATTGTTCCCAACACCCTACTTTTTGCGATAGGAGAGTTGAGTAGTCCTGGTTTCATCATATGCTATGTAGGGTGGGAGAGAAGGATTGGGTGGCTTATATCAGGGACACTTGACCTTCGTTTTTTTGTCTTGCGTGTGTGTGCTGTTGTAAGGAGGCTTATTGGGTTTATCACATGGTAGTGGGCCTTGATGCACATAGTTCTTTTTTACGAAGCCAAGTTTGTATTGAATGTATTATTGCAGTTTCTTTGTTGTTACAAGAGAAACAACATATTTAAAGAAACGAGAAATGGGTTCCATTAGTTCTTATTATATGAATACTAGTTGTTTGTGTGGAATGCATTGTTACAAAATCTTTTATATATATATATTTTTTGCCAAATATCTTTTATTGTTTTTATGAGAGGCAATATACTAGGGAAAAAAATGCAGCTTTGAGGATAAGATAAAACAAAAGCTAAACATTTACAAACACACAAAAGCAAGATTAATAGAATAATGGAAAAGTTCTCTCTTGAGGCTCCTGAAGTATGAGCCAAACTCATAGTTAGCAAGCAGAGTTTTTCATGGGTGTTCTCTTTCTTCAAAGAATTCATAGTTCCCATTATTTTATTGGCAGTTCCCATTCGAGGAGCAACTTGTTATTTTCTTTCTTTAACCTTTGCTGACTGCTTGCTTTGCCTAGTTGGAAAATAGTTTCCATCTCATTCATGGTATATTTGATGCTTATTAGTTTCCATCTCATTCATGGTATATTTGATGCTTATTTTTGAAGTATTACTTGTTAAAAGCGTAAAACATGCACGTGTTATTTCCCCTATTTTGTTACGGTTGGTCAACAGTCTTTTGCTTCGACCAGTTTCTTTTGAAGGAGTAATTTGCGACCAGTATGGAGATGAATGCGTTGAATCAACTACTATCAATGCAGTAAGGAAACAATGTGTTTTTCTTTTCTTAATTATTTGTGGGGACTCTATGATGTGATCCCTACCTATATATTGAGATAGAACCCAAATTAATATGTTTAGAATTTGATTGATGGAGTTAAAACCCTTATTTATAGATGAAACAAGATCCTTAACTATAAAAAGATGTATGTCTCACAATTTTAAAAGTTTAATAATAAGTTTTGCAATTAATTTGATAAGGTAGAATTTTGAAAACAATTCAAACAATTTGTAAAGTTCACAATGAACAAAGTAAAAAAAAACAATTCTCACTTTATTTCATAAAAGTTTATAATTAGACAAAAACTTCTAAAGAGTTAGGATTGAATTGAAATATTTATAGAGAGAATTCCTTTTACAATTATAATTAGTAATAGGAAAGGAAATTTATCCTAAAGAGTAATTAAATCCATAGTTTGGAAAACAAGAAATATAATTATTCCTATTCTAAAATAAATTAATTAAACAAATCAAATTTTAGAAAAGTCAAATTCTCCATCAATTTGGAAAAATAATTCATTTTCCAATTTGGAAAAATATTCATTTTCCAATTAAGAGAAATATATGTAGTCTTCCTTGTCTTAGAAGGAGATTGACTCTTTGACCTTTGACTACTGACTTTGACTTTTAGAAAATTTTAGAATTTTTTAGATTTCTCTAAAATACTCTTGATTCTTCATTTATTGACTCCAAATAGTAAATAGTAAATTAAATAGTTTCCATGTAAGCAATTAAGCTCACTAATTTATACTTTTCATCAAGATCATGATCACTATTGTTTGAATTCATATTTATCTATCACATGCATCATGAATGAATTCAAAGTTTGCTTGAAGGATCAATAAGTTTGCGAACTTGTTTTGAGGGTTCCTTGGTTGCATCACTCTAATTATCAAGCATTATGACTTTCAAAATCTGATTCCCCATTTTCCTTGAGATTTGTCTGCAAAGTAACAAGATACACTCAGTTTGGGAATGATGCAACTTTAATCTTTATGGACATGACATGTATCTCTTATTAAGCCTGCATTATAAAATCTACTAGTCAACAATATCATCGTAGCAATTGAATGGTTACTGATGTGTGAAGTGGTCTCTTTATAATCGTTGATGTTTTGATCTTTGTTATTGGGCATGCCTAGTGTTGTTGATGGAGAATGGAATTTTAATTCAATCAGCTGTTCTATTTTTGGAACAGGGAATTATTCAATGCACCTTACACTCACAATTACACGTCTCCTTATAAACTTTTGGAGGGTGGTCTCTCATAATTGTAAATCGAATAATTTACCTTTCAAAACATCTGTGGCACTTGAATAATTCCATTATAAAATAACCTAGTACAAGAAATGGAGCTCTAATATTTGTTTAGCATATCTGCAGAATTCTTTCATTCAAGCTGCTTGGACACGGAGATCTCGTGGTGAAGCTGCAAAGCGACCCAGCCGGAAATCATGGAAACAGAGGACAGACATGTACATGAGGCCATTCTTACTGAATGTTTTCTTCTCAAAGAGATTCATTCATGCAAAAGTTATGCACCGGGGAACGAGCAAAGTGGTTTCAGTCGCAACGACAAACGCCAAGGATCTTAGAAACAATTTACCATCACTTACAGATCACAATGCCTGCAGAGTCATAGGGAAGCTTATCGCTGAGCGATCAAAGGAAGCTGATGTATATGCAATGGCTTATGAACCTAGAAAGAATGAACGAATTGAAGGGAAGCTTGGGATTGTTATTGATACTATCAAAGAAAATGGAATCATATTCGTTTAAACATATTTCTTATTTTTGTTGTAGCTTGGCTGTTGTAAATTGCATGAGAAAATGTACCTCTTCTCTTGATTGCCTCTAATAATTGATGCCTACAGGAGTAATTGTTTTAGCAGATTCTCTATCCCCATCGCAGAAAATAATAAATCATTTGCAAGCTACATAGGATTTAATATTATTATTATTATTATGAAGTTTATCAAATGTTAATAAGAAAATTTTAACATTCGGATGGAAAGTATTAAAATTAAAAAATTTTACCTTAAATTATTATTGTGTAGCCCATTAAGAACTCTATTGACTCTGAATATACCCCAACAAAGAAAAATCTAAATCTATGTACTGAACTAACGTTTCAGCATTTAGCTTCAAATCAAAGGGATATGACAAAATTTGTAATGTTTCTTCTTTGGAAACTACGGAAAATAAATGGAAATAAAAGCCTACAGTATAAGGGCTTTTTTTTTTTTCATGACAATCCACTAAACAACATTCAAAACTTCAATAGTTTGCTATTCCTTCTAAAGTCATGAGTCCTATTAACGTAGCTGCCTCCAAAATTTTGAGTTTTTAGAGAAAGATTTTAAATTTAAACCGGAGCTGAGGTGTGTTTTTTCTCTTGGAGTAGGTTAGCTTACTATCGTACGCCGTTTGCCAAATGATGAGAAAGAAGGCTCACACGCCTAAATTTGTTGTAGAGACTGTTATTTGACTTTCATGATGAGGATAATCATATTGGTAATAATTCGGTTTGTGTAAACAAATCATTATTGAATGATGGGGAGTATTCTTCTCCCTCAAAAGTCATTGAGATCGTTGATTTGTGTGATGATCAGCTAGGGATCCCATCTTTTGACCCTAGTTCTTCTGGTCATGTTCTGAAAAATGCTTATGATGACGTTCTAAAAGAGGATGTTCCAGTTGAGAAACCTTATAGTAAGCGGAACTGAGTAGATTTGTTTCATAATCGTGCTCGTGATCCTACAGGCGATTTGTTCTTTCAACCTTTTGTGGTATCTGATGGTGTTAGGGTTGTTAAGTTCCTCTGCATAGGTGAAATATGAGGAAGAGCAATGGAAGTTTGTGTTGCTTGGCTCTGTTTTGGGTCTTAGCCCTAGGTGTTATAAGGATTGTAGCTTTTCTATATATCGGTGGGGTTCTAAGGGCTTGAAGGAGGTTAGTATAGTTGAGGATAATTTGTTTGTGTTTCATTTTGATTTTCTGAAGTCCAAATACTCTGCTATACAAGATGGGCCATTTACCTTCAACAATCACCCTTTGGGGCTGAAGGCATGGCACCCTCATATGAAGTTGGAGCCTATATCTGCGGTTTCTGTTCCCGTTTGGATTCAATTCCCTAACTTTCCTTGGGAATTTTGGAGTTCTGATATGTTGGGTCATATTGCTAGTGTGTGTGGTAAGCCCCTATTCTTTGATAATTGCACTTTAACTAAATCTAAGCTTGTCTATGCTCGAGTTTTGGTTGAGATGGATGTCCTTGGGGATTTTCCTTCTGATGTGAAATTGGAGGACGAGCAGGGAAATTCTTTTGTCCAGAAGATTGTTTATGAGTAGAGGCCTATATATTGCTCTGCTTGTAAACAATTTGGGCATGCTCTCTCTATTTGTAAGAATAAGAAGCATGAGTGGTTTCCTAAGCCTAGTGACGGAGTTGTTGTGCCTGATAAAGGTGGTGGTGGTGATGCTGCTGCTACCTCCTCTCCTCCTATTGTGCCACCTTGCTCTGATCCTTCAACCAGTAGGGCTATGGAGAATGTTGTTGCTAATGGATCCCCTATTTCTTTTGGTTATGTTTCCATTAGGCAAGCTGTAAGTGTTATTAATAATATTAGGAAGGCTGGTAGTGTGTTTAAGATGCCCCTTGATAGGGGTAAATGATCCTCTTTTAGAATACAAGGGGTCTTAACCCTATTAAGAAAATAGAGGTCGAGAAGTTGGTTTTGAGTAACCAAATTCCTCTATTTTTTGCTCTGGAAGCTAGGGTGAAATTGCAAAGTCTTGGCACTGTGTGGAAGTGCTTGGGGTTTTTTAATTAGTGCTATGCCACTAATGTTGAGTGTAGTGATAATTGTAGAATCCTTATTGCTTATAATTCTAGCAGAGTCTCTCTCTCTTTCTCTCTCTCTCTCTCTCTCTCTTGGACAAGGCTGATCAGTTTATTCATTGTAGTGTTATTTTAGATGGCCATAAGTTTTTGTGGACTGCTATATTTGGGGAGAATGATGTGGTTAGGAGGTCCTTTCTTTTGTCTTCTATTTTGAGTTTTGCTAGCTCTATTACTATTTTATGGATTCTCTAGGGTGATTTTAATGATATATTGTCTAATGAGGATAGGTCTGGTAGGGTTCCTCTTTAGTCTAGTGAGGGGAATGCTTTTGCTGATTGCATTACCTCTTCTGGTCTTTTTGAGTTACTTTGGACTGGTTGTCTATTCACTTGGATAAATAGATAGTCTGCTGATACTAGAGTGTGGAGAAGAATTGACAGATCCTTTGTGAATATTGATTGGATATCTTGTTTCCTTTCTTCTTTTTGTGTTAATATTTAGCCAGGTGTTTCTGATCATAGCCCTATGCTTACTCATTTTGGTGTTTATGTTGTGCCTAAGGTTATAAGGCCTTTTAAGTTCATTGTCATGTAGATTGAGCATGATCAGTTCCATGATGTAGTAAAGGAAGCTTGGGCTCATTAGGATAGGGGTACTTTGATGGTTCAATTGTATCAGAAGTTGCATTAGACCAAGATTGACCTTAGAATGTTAAACGCCAATGCCTTTTCTCAGATTTCTCAGAGAGTGCATGATTTTAGGGAGAAAGTGGCTGTTGTGCAGCTAAGTCTATTGTCTGATCCTTTCAATCCTTATTTGATTTATGAGGAATAGGCTTATGTTTTTTAGTTGAGAAGATTGATCATGTGGGAGGAGTCTTTCTATAGGAAGAAGTCCATAATTGATTGGATTGAGCTGTGGGATTCTAATACTGCCTTTTTTTTTCATAATT
Organism: Codiaeum variegatum; assembly: GCA_948294925.1. Taxonomy (NCBI): domain Eukaryota; kingdom Viridiplantae; phylum Streptophyta; class Magnoliopsida; order Malpighiales; family Euphorbiaceae; genus Codiaeum; species Codiaeum variegatum. Next base: position 5,614 of record CAOJBK010325687.1, on the reverse strand, counting down.
CTATGAAGTAAGGGAAAGTAAAAAATAAAATTTGCTCTGTGATGGTGAATGGTAATTTGGAAATTGACCCTTTAGTCATTGTAAGTTCTTGTGTTCAGTTCTTTAAGGATCAATTTGCTGAACCTTTGAAATCATTTAGGATCCATTTTTGATATTGGACAATATATATAAAAGCTTGACCTTACTTTGGATTATATATGACAGAACACCCGTAGTAGTGGGGTTGAAACCACTAGGCCATGTGCACCAGTGATCGAGTTGATACTGTCTGATTTATCAGTGTCCTACCTAAAGAGAACTTGATACTCTAGGCATATACTCAGTCAAGTATACATATTCTAGATTATGTTAAGGATCTTAGGGCATGTTCTGTCATTCTGTTTAGTTCTGTCTTATATAGTTATGTTCTCACATTTATATTTGGTACCTCTGATATTTTGCATACCACATTTATTGATTATTTTGCCATTTGAAATTATTAACCTTATTGTTCTGTAACGTTCAGGAATTAGTATATTTCATAGACACACTGAGATAAAAGCTCACATCTAAATTTCTAATGTTTTCAGGTGATAGAATAGAGGGAGTTCATCCTAGGGAGGAAAGAGCTTCTTGAACTTCCTCACCCTTCAAGAAGTATGTAAATATAGACATTTTGAGTTTATTTTGTTTTATGCTTATTTATTTATATTTTGGATGCTCCATAGTATTTGTTTTTGACGATTGAGAACTTTTATTGATATATTTATGATGCATATCATGAGTATGTTGATATATTCTTGAGTTGCCTTGTATTGATTGAATTTGGGACCCATGAGGGGTCATTAAAGTTGAGGTTGGGTTTGGTGTGATTTATGGAAGTGTTTTATTTCTTTGTCATAGGAGGTATTGTTCTAGTTATAGACGGAACTCTATTGAAATTTTTGTAGACATTTGTTATTTATTTTACTAAGTATGCTTTTATGATTATTTTAGATCTTGGGATAGCATGTGTTAATTTGGTTTCTACGAGTTTATGGTAGGTTTAAACGTATCCTTGCTCTAGGACCGTTACACTTCGGAAACGGGGTGTGACAAAGGTGGTATCAGAGCATAAGTTAATAAATGGTTAATTAGGAAAACTATGGAGCATAGGTTCCTATTCATCATTGTATTTCCTTTGATATAGATCAACATGCTTTATTATTGTGGAACTGTAAAGTTGCTTGCTTAATTTTATCATTTGATGGATCTATCTCCGTGACCAGGACAAAGATGTTACCGTGACCAAATTGACCTAGGAAGAATTTCTTTGTCATATAATTGAGCTTTATGATAGGATAGGTGGAACCATATATAATTTTCATTCGTCAAGTGAGTTATGATTTATATTAGGTTGTGTATACGCATTGGGATGGTGCCCTATTGGGTTGCTTTTGAACCTCGCGAATTTCCCAAAATGAGGAGTTGTCTTCTCTATGAGCCATGTTAATTAAAGAGTGAATGAACGAGGACTTTGATCTATTCAAGTTTAAATGATTTGTTTTTGATGTTTTAAGAGTTTTTTTTTTAAAAAAAGCAAGTCTTAGATTTAAGCAAATTGATTTTTAAAATGCATTTTAGATGTCATTTTGAAATAACTATTGTGGCACCTTGTGTCAGTGCAATTTTCAGTTTATGAATGATATTTAAAATGAATTGTTTGATTTTACCTAAAAATAGTTTAAAGTCCTCTAGATAATTGATGGAGAAGTGGAAGAGGTGTTATGATAGAAAGAAACTTTGTGCAAGTTTTTTTAATGAAATTCTAGTTGGACTCTTATGTGTAAAGACAGTGGAAAAGTATTTTCCTTAGTACAAAATGAAACTTGAGGGTCTAATACTATGATCATAGGTATTCTTCCAATCAAGATATTAATGTAGGAGTGCTATTTAATTCCAAAGCCACCCACTTAGTTCATCTCTGTGTTATGCTAAGAAAGTATCTATTGCTTGCAAATTATTATAAAAATCCAATGATGGTGCCTGCTATTTTAAAAGAGGAGATTAAGATTCAAAATGTTTTTTCTTCTTACATCGTGAAAATTTCTTACAAGAATTAGCAGCTGTCTCATAGAATTATCGATGTTGGAATTGGATGTGATTTTGGACATGAATTGGTTGTCTCACAATTTTGTGACCGTTGATTGTCATAACAAGAAAGTAGTGTTTAAGCCTCCTTTTAGGGAAAATTGGAATTTCATGGAGACAAAGGTGAACTTCCTTACAACCTAATTTCTATTATCAAGGTGAGAAAGATTTCAAAGAAGGAATGTTTAGGTTAATTGGTTTATTTGAAGGATTAGAAAGGGAAAGTTAAAAGGATGGTTCATTTTGACTCTGCATTGATTACAGACAATTAAATAAAGTCACTATTATAAATAAGTATCTTTTCCTTGGATAGATGAATTAATCGATCAATCGCAAGGTGTAAGTGATTTTCCAAACATAGATTTCAGATCGAGCTACCATAAGTTGGGAATTCAGTAGGAAGATTTGCCTAAAACAACATTTGAAATCGGATATGGGCATTATGAGTTTCTAGTATTGCTGATCGGATTGATGAATGCTCCAACTACTTTTATGAACTTGATGAACCTAGTCTTCAAGGATTATTTAGACAAGTTTGTCATTGTCTTCATTGATGACATTTTGGTCTATATAAAGAGCTCAAAAGAACATGAAGAACATATCCGAATTATTTTGCAGACTTTGAGGGAACATTAGTTATATGCTAAATTCTCTAAATATGAATTTTGGCTAGGTCATATTTATTTTTTGAGGCATGTGATTAGTAAAGAAAGGATTTAGGTGGATCTGAAGAAAATGGAAGCAATCTTCAATTGGCCAAGACCAACCAATAAGATCGAAATTAGGAGTTCTTAGGTTTAACTAGTTACTATTGGAGATTTGTCAAAGATTTCTCCAAAATAGTTGCTCCTCTAACAAAGCCCACTCAGAAATAAGTGAAGTACTAGTGGTCTAATGAATCCAAGAAGAGCTTCCAAATGCTTATAACTTGTCTCACTACAACACCATTTTGGCACTTCCCTCTAAAAAAAAGAGATTATGTAGTGTATTGTGATGCTTTTAGGCTGGGACTTGGTTGTTTGTTTGATGCAACATGATTCTAGAAAATTAAGAAAGCATGAGTTAAATTATCCAACCCATGATTTAGATATGGAAACTCTCATGTTTACGCTAAAAATTTTGAGGTATATCTTTATACAGACCACAAAAGCCTGAAGTATATTTTAAGTCGAAAGATTTGAATCTCAGAAAAAGGTGATAGATGGAGTTATTTAAAGATTATGACTATGAAATCTTATTCGATCCAGGGAAGGTTGATGTAGTAGTAGATGCTTTGAGTCGTAAGTCAGTTGGGAGTTTGGCTCACATCCAGGTACATAAAAGATCTTTAGCAAAGGATATCCAGAGTTTGTACAATGTAGGCATCCATTTTGAAGTGACTGATTCTAGAGCATTCTTGGACCATTTTCAAGTAAAGCCACTTTTGATTGATCGGATTAAAGAAGCACATGATAAAGATTCTCAATTGATGGAATTAAAGAATGATGTTGAAATAGGGAAAGCTCATGGGTTCACTATTGATAATGACATATTAAAATATGGCATGTGTGTTTTTGTAATTGATGGCTTACATGAGAAAAAAACACATTATGTCACCTATAATGTGCATCCAGAAAAAAAGTACCATGATGTAAAGAGCTCCTATTGATGGAATGGGATAAAAAGAGAAATTCAAAATTTGTGGCTAAATGTTTGACTTGTCAACATTTCAAATTTGAGTATCAGAAGTCTTCTGGGTTTCTTCAGCAATTTCCTTTACTAGATTAGAAATGGTGAAGAATTACTATGGATTTTGTAATTGGTTTATCGAAGACCTTAAGTGGGTATTACTCAATCTAGGCGATCGTGGATTGATTGACAAAGTCAGCTCACTTTCTTCCTGTTAAAATCATATGTTGAACAACTTAGTTTCTCTACTTATATATTGATGAGATTGCATGTCTCTATGGAATTTTAGTTCCTATCATTTCTGACTTAGGGATAGAAGTACTTCTAGATTCTATTAGAAATTGGAAGAATCAACAGGCACCTACTTAGATTTTAATATTGCATTTCATCCTTAAACGAATGGCCAGTCAAGAAGAACCATTTAGAGTTTGGAAGACATGTTAAGGATGTGCATTTTGGACTTTGAAGGTAATTAGGGAAAACATTTTCCATTGATCAAATTTGCTTACAATAACAATTATCATAACATAATCAAAATGGCACCCATATGAAGCTCTGTACAAGAGAAGAGTAAATCTCTTTTATGTTGGAATGAAGTTGGTGAGAAGTATATTGAAGGGCTTAAGTTGATTCAGTACACTTCAAAGAAAATACCATTAATTAAGGGGAGGCTTGAAATAGCTTTCAGTCATTAGAAGAGTTGTGTCGATCCTAAGAGGAAAGATTTGCTATTCTTTATTTGTGATCATATGTTACTCAAAGTCTCACCAATGACGGGTGTGACAAGACTTAGCAAAAGAGGAAAAATTGAAACCAAGATTTATTAGTCCTTTTAAGATTTTAAAGCATGTTGAAGATGTCTGCCATTGGTTGGCATTACCACCTAGTTTAGAGAGTGTTTATCCAGTGTTTCATATTTTCATGCTTTGCAAATATGTTCTAGACCCTACATATGTTTTGAAAACTCAACCAATAAAGCTAAATCAAGATTTATCATATGACAAAATTCCAATTGCCATAGTGGATAGATCAGTTAGAAAACTCAGAAATAAGCAAATCCCAATGGCAAAAATGCTATGGCAGAATCAGAAAATGGAAGAATGCACTTGGGAAAGTGAACAAAGTATGAGAGATCGGTATCCATATTTATTCTCCAGTGAATAAGGTATGCATTTATTCCCAATTGTTCTTTTAAATTCGAGGACTAATTTTATTTAAGAGTATATAATGTAATACCCTAGGTTTACTTATGTTCTCTTTTCAGTAATTTAAGTTGTTCTAATCAAAATGTTCTAAATTAGGTATTCAAGGCAGGAGACTTGGTGATTAGGAGCTTAGAAGCCACAGGAGGAAGAGAAGGCATGGGAAAGCTAGCACCAAATTGGGAAGGCCCATTCAAGGTGGAGCAAGCAATTGGCCCAACCACATACAAGCTGCGAACGTTGGAAGACAAGGAAGTGCCACATACTTGGAATATACAACATCTAAAATTGTGTTGTTCTTGATTGGAAATGAAAAGGCATTCCTTTGACTACATTGCAAAGCTTAAAGTAGCAAAGCTCAGCTTAACTGGCAAAAGATCCTCGGGGGTGCACTAAGACCTCTAGAGATGAGGCACCAAACCTAGCTTGACTGGCAAAAGACCCTCCAAGGAGGGTACCAAGCCCAGCTTGACTGATGAAAGACCCTCTAAGAAGGGCACTAAGACCTCTGGAGATGACACACTAAGTCCATCTTGATTGGCAAAAGACCCTCTAAGGGGGGCACCAAGCCCAACTTGACTGGCGAAAAACCCTCGAAGTGAGGCACTAAGACCTATAGAGATAAGGTACCAAGC
>CAOJBK010325532.1:0-16270 GCA_948294925.1 Codiaeum variegatum | reverse complement strand
GTCTTAAGCAAACTTCGAGGAACTAGATTCGTTGTTATTTATGAGGCAATCAAATAGTTTGATTTTCTCAAATACATAAATGAATCTAAATGTACAAAAAGGTTAACGAGAGCTCACTTAACTATGCTATAGTACTAGTGTTAACCCACTTTACTGTGCAATTGTGTAAGTGGTAACTCACTTAACTGTGTAATAGTTCTAATGAGAGTTCACTTTACTATGTAATAGAGTTAGTGAGAACTCACTTAACTTATACTAAATGTGGATGACATTTATTAATTAAGAAAAACATTGGCATGCTCATTAAATGTGAAAGACTGTTTATCCCAAAATTTTCTTCGTAAGACTTAGAAGAAATCACCTATATTTTTAGAATTCAAATCTATGAGATAGATTGATAAAGAATTATAGGTTTCTTCAAAATCTAATATTTGGAAGGAGGTGTTGAAGTGTTCAACATGCCGGTTTCCAAGAAAGGATAATTGTACTATTAGTATGACTAACATACATATATCCTATCCATGATGAGATCATTGGATCATGGTCAAAGTAATCCTTTAGTTCTTAAAAAAGCAAAAAGGATTTATTTTTTACTATATGGAGAAAATAATTTAAGGAATAATGGATTCATAGAAGTGGATGAAAAATAGTAAATCTTTGGATTTGTTTTAATTTGTAATAGAGAGCAGTTTGTTAGAAGAGTTCCAAGCATTGAATTACTGCAAACTCTGTTATAGATACCGAGTATTTTACTGCTTGATTTTCTGCAAATGAAAGGTGTTTGTATTTAAAGTTCGTAACTAAACTAAGTATGGTTCCTACCATCCAATCATCGATTTCTCTCTACTGGGAATGGAACGGAGCCAATGCTCTAACAAAGGAATCAAGGTCTCACTAGAAATCCAAACACAAAGAAAGGCAAAAGCATGTATTTTCCCAAGGTCATTAGGACATGTACGGCAGAAAATACTGTCAGCTGGTAACATAGCATATCCATTAACTAAAGCTATAAGTAAACTAATAGTTAGACTTCCATATTCAAAGATGAGTCTTATATACTGAGTTGTTTGGCTCTAGATTAGCTCAAGTAAGAATGGGAGATTGTTAGCAGTATATGCCCTAGAGCTTACACTTAACATGTGAATGTAAACCAAAATCTTAACTGGCTTTAGTATATATATTCTTTAAGTGAAAACATTCCTTATATTGAATGTATATGTGTCCCTTAAGAATTTTGTAGGGAATCTATTCTCAAAGAGTTTGAGAATATGAGTGACAGATTACTCTTTTAACAGATGCTTTAAAGGTTGTTCATGGTCATAGGATTATTGGTAGGGACGCCATTAATCTGGAATACCATCACCTCTATTGCCATCCATGATGAGTATTAGATACTTATTGGTATGGAGGTAGTGAGTCCCATGCTACAGATATTTGATGTCATGACAACACGTGAGCACACTCCTGAGATGAGTAAGTTGAACAATGATGTTAGATGATGGATACATAGGTTGTAACCTACTAGTCAATATTGCATCATCTAGATCATAATTGTGCATATAATCCTTAAACTTGAGGTGACATGTTATCTGACATATTGGTGGTTATAGTTTGTTTCTGCTTATATACTGGTGCTAGTCACGTATTGGTATATGGCATGTGGTTGCCATAATCAGTGGTATGTTGGGATAAGTGTTTAACCAAGAAAGGATTCATTAACTTGGGTAACCAAGGAAGGAATTCTATGACTTCTGGCTATTCTTGATATGAAGATCTCTGGCCAAAGTGGATAAGGTTCATCAGAAAGAGTTTCTAGTAGGAACTGGTTTATTGAGAACTCACATCGGATAGAAGTCATATGATTTAGCATAAAGGGTTTGATTTCTTCCATGACCCTAGTTGAGATTGGGAATCCATAATGAAGGGATTCGAGTGTATGGTAATTAGGATCAAGAGGTCCATGCTTATGTCAAGAATATGATTACCGACATTCATTTATAATTGGGTAGTTGCGATATGTTATGCTAGACGTCACTCACGACTTAAGGGGCTAAGTGTGGAATGAGATTAACACTCTTGGTGGGAAGAAAAGAGCTTTCTTTATCCCATTGCTAATTAGAACATGAACCTAATAAGTCACATACCAAATGGTGATTCTCATTAGCTTGTATATATTATATTAATAATTAATTAAAGAGTTTAATTAATTATTAATGATGATAGAATTAACCATGTAATTAAATTTAAAGATGCTATCATGTCTGGATGTTTAATTCACAATAAGGAAATTTCAATTAAGTCTTAGTTTTAATAAGATACAAATTGGTATGAATAATTGAAATGGTTTTGGACAAACATTAAAATAATTAAGCTTAACATGATATGTTAGCTTAATCCATAAGAGATGTGGTTAATTAAGGCTTAAAGATGATTCCTACTAATTATGGTCTTGATCTTGTTGATTAATTGACTAACCATAGTGAATAAGTCAACAAGACACAATTTCACTTTTTCCTCCTTAATTTAAGGAAAAGAAAGAATGTGAGTGTGGACTATAAAAGGCAAATGCTTCATCTTTTTTGCCTAAGACTCACTCACACTCAACAAAGAAGATGATGGAGCAACTTTCATCATCTTATCCAATAAGCAAGAGAGAGAAGCTCTCTAAGAGTTAGAGAGAGAAAGCTTCAAATTCACACCAAATTGAGTGAGGAAGTTTGTTTTGAAGATCATTTCTTCAAATACAAACTCATCTTCAATTAGCCCTTGGGAAGGGAGTGTGGGGAAGCAATCAATGTCTAAAGGCATCCTCAAGTTTCAAATTCTCAAGTAAAAGAGCAAGAATCAAACATTTGGGTAACCAATGAGAGAAGATTCAAGCTTCTTGAAGAGAATTGGCGAACAAGCTTTTAGGAAAAGCTAGGTATGTCTTAAGCTCGAGGTTTCACATTTGGGGAGCTTAACGAAGGAGGACGAGAGGTATTTTGCTTCTAGCCTTTCTTTGTTCAACTTGTGTTTTGCACATAATTGGTGAGATTATCCATGGTTGAAGCTATGGGTCTTTTCATAGGTGTAGTCATTAGTCAAATAGTTTGATAATTGTCTAAACCCTCTATGTCAAAAGAGTTTTGACATAGAATTGATTTTCAAAGTGTTTGAAATATTAAATGATTTTGTTAAAAGAGTTTTGATAAAATGTATTTACTTAAACCCTTGGTTAGGGCAAAGTTTCAAAGAGTTTGAAACATGACCTAACCTAGTTTTATTAAAAGAGTTTTAACAAAGTGTAGTTTTTGAAAAAAGTTTTAAAAATCGAAATGTGAATCCTTTGGCAATTCTCTTTCCCTTTTGTTTCTTCCGCTACACGGCTCGTCAACTTCACCCTTCAAGGCCTCCATTAATAGGATCCAAATAAAGGTTGGTGATGAAATCTCAAAAGAGGATAAGACCACCTGGTCAGAAGGAGAAGAAGGGAGAGCTTTTAAGGCCAACATAAGGAAACAGATCAAGGAAATAACGGGTGATCTCAAAATCTAAAGAGGTGGGATCAACTTTGATTTAATGATGGATTCATCATTGATAGATAACATTATCAAGGAACCCTATCCATGCAACCTTAATATTCCTACTTACTTAGAATCATATGATAGGAGTCCTAAATTTTATGTCAACAAGTATAGAACTAATAATAATATGCATATGTATGATGATGCAGTCATGTGTAAGCTCTTTTCCATCACACTTAAGAGGACTACTCATGAGTGGTACCAATCCATTAAGCTTAGGTCCATCAGTTCCTTTGGGAAGCCCTCTAAGTTATTTCAAGGGCACTTCACCACCTCTTTGATTAAGAAGAACTCATCAAATGATTTGGTTACTATTAGGAAGAGAGGGGGAGAGAATAAGAAAGTATATGGAAAGGTTCAATAAGGAGGTCAAATTTGTTAACAATCTAAACCTATGTACGACATGTTATATCCTCATGCATGGTATTACTAGGCTCGATCTAAAAGAGACAGTAATGGAAAAATAAATAAAATCATCACTAGGTGTGATACCCATTGCGAGTATACAAATCTATTTAAACAAAGGTCTGAGAGACATCACCCTAACTAAACCCCTAATCTAAAGAATTAAATGTTGGGAATTCCTCACATCCCCAGAGTAGAGGGACTAAGAGGTTGGGTGAAAGATTCAATTTAGGCTGAAAGTCATAGTATGCACCCTTAAGGGAAAATAAAACCAATATACTGATATGGATTAAGAAAAGTGGGATAGAAGTCCAATGGATCACATGGTGAGAAAGATTATCAATGGTACAAAGGACAATAGTAAATACTGTAATTTCCACCAAGACAAATTCCATGACACTGCGAATTGTTATAACCAAAAGGAAGAGATAAAAAGTTGATCTAGAGAGGAGTTTTGGGTATCATGAAGTATGTGAGAAATGTTGGCAAGGTTGAAGACAGAGAAACCTAAAGGGATGAAGATCCTAGGTAAAGGGAATGTCAGATTACATGTGAAATTAATGTCATTATAGGAGGCAATTTTGGTGGAGATAATCTGATTTGGCAAAACAAGTTAATAAGAGAGGTGTAATAGATGTAAAATCACCAATAGTTGCTACATGGTCCATTTTCCTAATGCCCTATAGTTCTTATAGAGAAGGATAGGAAGCACGCGAAACACCCTAATAATGATGCCTTGGTTATTAAGGATACATAAATAACTATAAAGTGCAAAGGATCCTAGTTGATGCCAGAGTTCAATTAATTTATTTACTTGGAAAGTTTTTAAGATGATGAAGTTAACAAGGAAGGATATATAGAGAATGATAACTATATTGTTCGGGCTCAATCCTTAGCTAATTTTGATTGTAAAGTCAGTGGAGCTCGTAGTGGAAGTGAGGGTTGATAAGGTGGTAAGAGAAGTGCAAATGGAGTTCATGATGGTTGACATCCCCTTCACTTAAACTACATATTAGGTAGACCTTATATATAAGTGAAGGGGTAGCAATAAGAACTTTCAACCTTTGTATGAAGGTCCTGGCCTCAAGAGGACAAGCTATAGTAAGGGGTTGCTAAGAAATGGCAAAGATTACTTATCGAAATGCTCTTAAAAGGGTGTACCCTACTAGACACCTAAAGGTAATAGAAAAGTGATCAAATTGGAACCTATTAATATAAGGGGAGTTAAGTAAGGAAGATTTTAGATCAAGAAGTTGGAGGTTAGTAATGAGTTCAAAGATCTAGTTTGGAAGAAGTTGTTGGTAATGTTGAGAAATAACCTAAATACCTTTGTTTGGTTGACATCTGACCTAGTTAGGTTGAGTGCTGATGTGATCACTTATAGGCTTGCCATTGATGACAAGGTGAAGCATGTGGTTCAGAAGAAGAGAAAGCACTCTCTCGTGAAATAAAGGGTGATTGCAGAAGAGATTGGGAAGCTATTAATAGTAGATGTAATCAGAGAGGTGCATTATTCAAAATGGCTTGCCACTATTAAGGTAGTAAAGAAGTCAAATGACACCTATAAATGTGTTTAGACTTTAACAATCTAAACAATGCTCGTCCTAAGGATAACCATCCCTTCTAAGTATTGATAAGTTGGAGGACTCAATAGTGGGGCATGAGCTCTCCTTAATCTTGGATGCCAAGTCAAGGTACTATCATATTAAGATGCACCTCACTAATGAGGAGAATATGAGCTTCATGATTGACCATAGCACTTATTGCTACACAATAATGCCATTTGGCCTAAAAAATGTTGAAGCAATATATTAGAGACTAGTTAATAAGATGTTCAAGGAGTTTATAGGAAGCAATATAAAGATGTATGTAGATTATATGATCATTAAGAGTTATAGGTTGGAAGGCCACTAAGGAGATATAGAGAAGGTCTTCCGGGTGTTGAAATTGTACAACTTGAATCTCAACCTATAAAAATGTGTTTTTTTTTTATAGTTTAAATAGGAAAGTTCCTAGGGTACATGGTGTCATAGAGAGGAATTAAGGCAAACCCTAAGCAAATAAAGGTTTTACTTGATATGAAACCTCTAACCAATATAAAAGAGGTTTAGAGGCTAGATGGAACAATCACATCAAGATGTTGTCAATCCTTTTTTAATTGCTAATGACTTTGAAAGATTTTAAGATGATAAAAGAGTGTGAGAAGTTTTTTATAAAGTTGAATTAATTCCTTACTTCCCCACTACTATTGAGCCAACTCATATAGAGGGATAATTTATTTATGTACTATGTATATAGGGTTTTGGTAAGGGAGGAAGGAGGTGAATAGTACCTGATGTACTGTGTAAATAGGGTTTTGTATGATGCTAAGCTATGATACCCATCTTTAGAGAAGTATGCATTGGCATTGTTGCTAGTGATAAAGAAACTAAGGTTGCATTTTTATTCATGTCAAGTAATATGCAGAATTTACCTCATTCTAAAAAGGTGTTACAAAGGTCGGAGGTGTCAGGCTAGCTGGCACAGTGGGCAGTGAGGATCAGTGCCTTAGATATAATTTATGAGCCTCAAAAGGCCATAAGGCTCAGGTCTTAGCATATTTCATTTCCAAAGTCACCCCAATGGAAGAATCATAATAAGAAAAGGGAAGATAGGAAATGTACATTGATGGGGCCAATTGTAATATGGGAGCTAAGGTTAGAATTGTCCTCAAAGGGCCACATCAGTTAGTTATCAAGTATGCTATTAGATTGAAGTTTAATTTATCTAGTAACAAGGTGGAGTATAAGGCTTTATTGAACAGTCTAACACTGACCAAGAAGATTTGAATATGGAATTTGATCATCTACGGTGATTCACAACTAATGGCTAACCAAGTACACGGAAACGTTATCCTTATGAAGGATGATATGAAAAGCTATGTTGAGATAACACAACAATTCCTAGCCAGTGTGAGAGAAATTGAGAATTTCAAAAGTTAAATAGATTTACATGGATTGTAATAAGAAGGCTAATATGATTACAAAATTGGTAGCCTTAATAGGATCGATGAACACAGAAATATCCTTATGGTCATTCATCAACATCCTGCCTCTGCAGTCAGTTCGATGTGTGCAATAAAATGAAAGGGGAGATGGATGAAACATTTGATGGAGTACTTAACTAAAGGGAAGTTACTAGAAGATCAAAGAAAATCCTAGAAGATAGTGGTATAGGCTAGGGGTTATAGTTATGAAAAAGGATAGCTCTTTTGGAGATTGAGAACTCACCTAAGCTGCATCCCAGCTGAAGAGGGCACTTATGTTCTAAAGGAGATATAGGAGGGGGTTTGTGGATGACATGAAGTAATTTCCATAATAGCCATAAAATTCCTCTAACAAGGTTACTATTGACCAACCATCAAAGTGGATACCCAAAAATAGGTAAAGATATGAAAACCTTGCCAAGAGCACACTAATTTTCAAAGACAACACTTATCCGAGCTTAAACTTATAAGCTCAAATGCATCCATTCTACTAGTTGAGAATAGATATTATGGGTCCTCTTCCACAATTAATAAGGCATACAATGTTCCTGATTATAGTAGTAGAATGCTTTTAAAAGTGAATCAAAGTTGACCTGGTTGCCACCATAACTTAAAGAAGAGTTATTGATTTCTTTTATGAACGTGTTATGTAGAGGTATGAAATTCTTAAAGTCCTAACAAAAAGAGGTGTTCAATCATATCTTACTATTGGGAATGAAGAAAAGATGAGGGGAAAAGAAGGGAAATTGGGTACAAGAACTCAATAGTGTCTAATGGAGTTATAGTACAACACTAAGGTTACCTACAGGAGATACCCTTTTGTTTCTAGTGCTTGGGTTAGAAGTAGTGATCTCAATGGAGATAGGTCATCCATCTTTCAAGCTAGATCATGCACATGAAGTAGACCAAGACTTTGAATTGTAATTGGTCTTGGAACTCATTAAAGAAAAGAGGTTACTGACATAAGTAGGAATGGCAACCTATAGACAAAAGGTTGTTAGATATCATAACAAAAGGTTCAAGCATAAGTCCTTTTAGGAAGGTTAACTAGTCTTAAGTAAAGCAAAAATAACCTGAGGTAACACAAATTTTAAAAATATGTAACCTAATTAGGAGGTACCATAACATGTCAAAGAATTTATCTGCCTTAAAGCATACAGACTAGAAGGCACGAAGGGAATGGTTTTGCTTCAATCTTAGAATGACCAAAAGAAGAAGTTATACCCATAATGGGTTAGTTATGTTTCATTTGCCTTTCAAATATCTATTCTCTTTTGAATAAAAATAGGATCTAATGTACTCAATGGCTTAAGGAGAGATAGATGATAAGGGTGCTACGGTATTACTGACCTAGCTTAGATTACTGGGTGCATATACTGAGTTTTAACCTAAGTAAATTTGTATTATTCTAATGATGATAATAAATATCCTTTCCCAATTTAACATTCATTACATTTGCAACAAACTTGTAGATATATTAAACCACCTTGCCTAAAAACGAGGTCAAAATTAAACAAACCTTAAGTTTCACCACGGTAGCAAAATACATTTGTCACCTAACCCACCTCGCCTAAAGATGAGTTTGGAATTAAAACAAACATTGAATTTCACTAAAAAGTGAAATAGATTTGTCACTTGAACAACCTTTCCCAATTGGAGTTAAACAAAACTTGAATTTCACTAAGGCACTAAAATAGGTTTGTTAGCTAAACCACCTCGCCTAAAGATGAGGTAAAAATGAAACAAACCTTGATTTTCATTAAGGTAGTGAAATGGATTTATCTCTCGAATCACCCCGGCCACGCGTGAGGTCAGAAGTTAATAAACCTTGTACTTATTAAAGGTTTACAAATAAGAATTGATATGACAAGTCAAATAATTAAGAGATTACATTGATGAGGAAAATTTTAACTTCAAGTAAGGAAACAATAATAACAATAATAAAGGCAATCCATTTTTTAGAAGATTTAATCTGATCGGTCAACAACATGAGAATATGTGGTATTGGTATGCATGACCTCGGGTGTACGTAGGACTTGTGAAGTAGCTCCAATCTTCACCGACTCGCCATTCCTAGAACATATGGATGGATAAGATTGCTTAACTAGAAGAAGTGGAATAGTGGTAGTGTTTGACATGCCATGCTCATTAACAACCCCATTCATTGCCTTGAGATACTTAGGCATCTTCCCCCTCATCATCTGAATATAGGGTGATGTCATTTAGAAATCCAAATTTCTCCCAAGCTGTATCACGGATCCTCTTCCGATAGGCATCAAAAGTGTCAACGGTATTGTCAACAGCAACTTAGAGACCCTTTTCCAGGTCTTTGATCTTTGCCTTTTTGGCAATGACCTCATTTTTTAACATAAGGGCCTCCTCTTAAGCTACATGCAATAGACACTCAAGGCCTATCTTCTAAGAGAGCAAAGTTTTGAGATTACCTTTTTATTTAGGGAGAAGGTTCAAATATGCCCCTAACGTTTGAGAAAAATACCAAATCAATACCTTATGTTTGAAAATGTTCAAATATGCCCCTGATGTTTTCAAAAAAGGGTCAACGCACCCCTTTTTCTAACAGAACTGTTAATGTCATTTAGTATATTCCATTAGAAAAGGGGCATGTTGACCCTTTTTGAAAATATCTGGGTCATATTTGAACATTTTCAAACATGAGGTATTGATCTGATATTTTTTCCAAACATCAAGGGCATATTTGAACCTTTTCCCTTTTATTTATCATAAACCTTCTTTTGAAGATCTCATACTTTCTTCTCTAGAAGGGACACCTTACCCTGATGAGGCTTAATCTCTTGATCCTTTATAGCTAGCTTTTATCTAAAGTCTTAAGAGCTAAGAAGCGGCGTTAACGTATAATAATGAGGTCATTAGAATAGTGGGAAAGAAAAAAAAGTACCTAGGGTAAAAAGGGACTTATCATCTGTGCATGGAAGCATTCATGGAAGAAACCCTTTTCATCATTTAACCTCTGCATGACTTCCATATTAAAAGGTAAAAATAAAGATTCTAATATGTAGTAGGATAGCTTTGGATCTATCAAGCTCGCCTCAACTCCAAACTACTTATTAATGATAACATCAAAGGGAAGTCCCTGCTTGTAGCGATAAGTAGCCAGTTGCCTTTTCTTCGGATCGGTGATAGTGCTTGAGTTGAGCCTCTTAGCATTGGGAGTGGAGGTGTTGCAATGAATAATGGTCTTATCCATAGGTTCCCCCTTATATTTAGAGCCTTTAAAGACTCCCTTGTTGGTAGGTTGGAGGAGAGTAGGGTAGATTTAAGGGCAACTCCCTATGTATAGGGCACGGTTTGTACTTGTGCCTAACAACTGCTCAAGCCTCTTGACTTTTCCTTTTAAGGGCTTCACTGAGAGGTTTCATCATCAATGAAAATGGAGAAAAATTAGTTAATAATCAAAATAAATGAAATAGTACAATGGAAACATACTTATAAGGGTTGACATTAAGCATATTTACCTCTGCATTGATGACTTTCTCCTTAAACTAGGTCATGAGGAAGTTTAAGGCATCTATGGGTCTAAGATTGCTAGTGATGTCCTGACAAATAATGCCATAAATGACCTTTATTACCCAAATTACATTGACCCTCTCCTCTTCCTTCTCATGGTGTAGCTCTCAACATTGTCTCTTTGGTTGGGTCTTAGGCTTATGCATCCAATCCCGAGATGTGGCATCTAAACTTGAGTAGTACAGGGTGAAGAATCATTCCTTCCAATTTTTCATACATTATTTTAACTTTTTAGGAGCTTAAAAACCTTTTCCCTATCAACTTAGTAGTTGATGAACTTTTAGTTAGCAACCTTAGGCATGACCATGTATATAGCTTAAAATTCTCTTTTGGTCAAATATGTTAATATAAGTTAGGATTTGAAACCCTCAAAAAAATTTCCTAGCATTTGGGTGAATTTGTGATTGGGGAACCTTATGTGTGGTTAGAAACTCAATGTCAAGGGTGGAAAAAGGGAACTCAATCTAAAGGTAAGAGCATCTTCATATATTATCTTTGCAAGTGTAGAACAAGTAGTTACTTTAAGCATCCTTAGATGGTAGGAGCATCTTTAACTCCTCTAGTATGTTATACAGAGCTCAAATTTTTGCTAAGTCTAAATATATTAAATCGATAAGGATGGTGTCTATAGATGCCTCTAATCACTTAGAGGAGGAGGAGGAGGAGGAGGACGAGGAGGAGGAGGGGAGATCATATGTAGGATCTAGACCTTAAGCAAAATTAGGGATATTTGAGGTGTCGTTATCATGGCCAGATACCTTGGGAGCATTCTTTTCAACTACCTCAAATTGAGGTACTTAAGCTACTGGAATAGGTGAGTTGAGGATGGGGTTGATCATTTGGATGTCATCATTAGTAAAATATTCACCCCTTAACTGAAAATGAAGAGAGTAGGCCAACATAGAGGTATGGCACAAATCTTAATAGAGGAGAAGGAGGTAAAATTGGATGGAGAGCCACCATGGAAGGGGAGCAAACTCTAAGAAGCAGTAGCCTTAGAATCTTCAAGGGAGGAGTTCGTGGATGTAGGTGGAAGAACTAGAAAAATAACCCAAAAGATACAGAAATAAGAAGAAATGAAGTGTAAACACAAACACACACGATTACTGATTAAGTTATTTCAGAGAAAGTGGGAATGAACATGGTGAAATATAGAAATTTTTTTTAATTGAATAACACAAATAACATGCAAAGACATAAAGCCTTAAGAGAGTGGTTGAGCAAAAGAGAAGGAAGCAAGAAGGAGAAAACCTTATATATAAGGTTTAAAGCTTATGGAATGAGATCAAGCCACTGACAAGGTCATATGTGGCGAGGATCAACGACACATAACTCTAGCATATAGGGCTCTTGGCAACATAAACAGTAATTAAAACGACATGACAGCTGAGGAAAGAAGGTGAAAAAATAGCATGTGGTGCCCCTTTTAGCTCGGTATGATAATTCAAATTCTTTATCTCTAAACTAGGGGGACATGTGATGATAAGTGGCTTAAAAGGACCATCCTAAAGTGACTCTTAAGCCACCTCCTTAGAGATAAGGCAACCAAGATGACCTTTGAGGCTAGGTAGCTCGAGTTGGAATGATCCCGTCTTAGCAGGATCTAAAAATCTCTTTCTAGAACTAAGTAAAAGCAATTTGAACAAGCCATAAAGTCCTAATTAAAAAGAATAAACAACCATAAATCCTAATCAAGCCAGAAAGAACCCTCTCATATTGTTTCAAAATCTAAATATATCCAAGTATATGACAAAATATATGATATATGTGACTTTAAAAATATATTCATATATTTTTAAAACTTTGTTTGTTAATTTTTGAATAATTTTAATATTTTTTTATGTCAAAAAGAATTTAATATTTTATTCAAATAATAATTGAACAATCAATTAACTAAACATGTTATTATAACGAGGGATGATTCTTTAATTGCAAATCCTAGTCGTCTCTCTATTCTCTCCTCTCTATAGTTTTTCCACCAAAATATTCTTCTTAAACCACTGATAATCTTCTCTTTTTATCGACAGTGGTTCCAAATATTGTGTTAGATTTAATTAAAATAACATTATCCTCTCTATTATCATCACATCCTTTTCAAGCTCTATTAATTTGGCTTCCATGATTGTTCCATTATCACATCTCCACCAAGCTCTTCATACACTTATTGATAGATTTGTGGTAACTGTTGTTAAGATGATAGTCTTTGTTTTATTAGTTTTCATTAAGGTATATTTTTCATTACTTTCTATAAAGTTGTCTTCCCTCTTTAGAAGTTATTTTGTAATTAGTATGGCAACAGATCCCTGTACTGTTGAGTTTTAGATGTTTGTAAGGGAAACAATGATTTATTTTATTATTCTACTATAACGGCCATGGTCATTCAAAACCAACGATATTGTTAGCCTCATGGTTTAGCAATTTGATTTTGATGATAACAAAACAATTTGATATGAGTGTGTATATTTTCCCCTAATGTTTAAAGTGCAGGATTAAGTCAATCATCCGTAGGAGAAAAATTACATCATCAGATGACTAAGTGTTACTAAGCTTTCAATGTCATATCAACAACACTTTAGTCCATTGATCCACAAATAATCAAGACAAGAACTCAAGATGTCTCAAAGAATTTGAAGGCTCAGGCATCTGAAGGGTTAGATAGCTAGAGGCTCATACGCCTAAAGACTCAAACATCTAAAGGCTCAAGCATCTAAAAGGTCAGATTGTTAGAGGCTTATGCACCTAAAGACTCAAACATGTAGAGAATCAATCTTCTGAAGGGTCAGATAGCTAGAGGCTTAGGCACCTAAAGACTCAGACATCTAAAGGCTCAATCATCGAAAGATTCAGACATCTAAAGGCTTAGATCTACCAAGATAATAATTCAAGCTAAATTCAGGACATGCTAGACATCTGAAGGTTTAGATCAATCAAGATAAAAATACAAGTCCGTCGTCTGGATACTCCAGCCTTCTAAAGGTTTAGATCTCAACTACCTAGATGTCTAATATTCTTGTTAAATGGATCAACATCTGACTTTGCATGAAAATATTTTAGCACCCTAAATGGATAATTCATTTCTTAAAATATTTTCATTCACTACCTGAGTTAGTGAACTGAATGGTTCAATCAACTGATTGGTTTAGTCACCTAACTGGCTTAAGCACCTAATGATTTACAAAAAGCATTAGTCCTCTAAATGAATTGATTCTATTGGCTTTCTAACTAAAAAATTATTTTCCCACACTCACCTAAACAACATATGACCAACTGTCATATTTTCTAGAGATAAGAGAAAAAGTTTTTAGCTGACAACTTTTTGTAAAGTTTAGACATCTCACTGATGCATGTGTCAGCCTGTGTCAGTTGACTGATAAAAGAGTTGTTGGGCACAGATTCCTAAAAAATAGAGTTGTTGGGCTCAGGCATCTAAAATAGAGCTGTTAGCATATTTTTAAAAAAAATTTTCTAATCAGGTCCCTAACAGCCATATTTTAAAACTCTATAAATACTCTCTTATCTCTTCCATTTTCGAGAGAATTCGTTTGAGGAGGAGGAACTATTTTTCACTCAAAAATCTCAAGTATGCTTTTATTTTTGAAACTTAGGTTTCTCATCTATTTCCTTAAGATTAAATTTTTCCTTCAAAATTTCTCATACATTGATGGAAAAGAATCAATTTTAATTTTGCATCTCAAGTAAGTCTTTAATTTTCAAATATATTTTTCTTGAGATAATTTTTTATTTCTTTTCATCTAAATTCCCCCCAAGCATTTGATAGAAAAGAATTTGTTTATCATTTCAAATATCTCAAGTGAATTTTACATAGCTATATTTTTAATCTTGAGATTACATTAAAATTCTTTTATACACCAAATTCCTTTGTGCATTCAAATCTTGACCCATATAGAAATTTGTAATAAGTATTTTTATCTTTGTATTTTTCAAATGAAAAATATTGTAAAAGTCCTCAAGCACCTGTATAAAGCTTGAAGGTTGTATTAGGGGTGTCATAGCCATCCAGTTGAAAGTCTATGAGGTATGTCATGCTCCTATTAAGCTTGATGGTTGTATCAGGGGTGTCACAGCCGCCTAGTCAAAGTCTGTGAGAGGTTCATCTACACCTGAAAGTAGATGAGAGGTTTATCAAAAGCCCAAGTAAATTCTGATGGTTACAGAATAGTGGGGACAACTCTTCTAGGATAAGCATCTAAGGAAATTAGATTGCTATAAATGGTTACTCTTCCCAAATGGAATAGAGTAGTTATAGTGGAAAGTGTGATCCTTGAGGACTGGATGTAGGCGTTAGTGCCGAACCAGTATAAATCCTTGTGTTCACTTCTCTATTTTTACTTATACATTTATCAGTCATCTAATTTTATGCTTATCTAGCTCTTGTCACCTAACTTAGGCTCTTAACATTTAGGCTAAGAAAGGTTTTTCAAAAATCCTCCTCATTTGTGCATTATATACATCTCCCACTATAAATTCAAGTAAAGTATATCAGACTACTAAAAGGCGACTTAATGATTAGGCTTCTAATCCAATGACTGTTTTACCACTGGTTTATATGTTAGGTGCCTATTGCTCATACAGATATCAGGGTAGTTTGCATCAAGCAACTTATTGAAGCTGTTGGATTTTTGTTGGTAACAAGAGTTACCTAATTTTTAGTCAACAAAGATTTCATTATTGATATCAGACACCTAAACAAAAATTGATGAATCAATTAGGAGTCTAGAAAATTCGAAAAAGTCTAATTCACTCCCTCTTTGGCTCTTGACTCTACATTCAGATATGACTGTTGGATATTCTATAGGATCAACAAATCAATTTGCTTTTGTAAGTTGATTCTATATTTGTGCTTTTATTATTAAATCATGTATTTCGCCATTAATTTTGAATGAAAATTATATTTATTTCAAAAAAAAACTAAGCATATTATTATAATTATAATATGCCATATATGAATCATATTTATGAAAACTAAATTAGTTTACTTAAATGTTTATTTTCATTAGTAGAAAACCTAATAGGCCAAAATAACATTGTAGCTGCAATAGGTAACAAACCTCCCCTTTGATATCTTTCACTAAATTAGTAGTGATAATTCATGTAGTTTTGGGAGACTCAAACCTAAAATCTCTCACTTTTCATACCTTTTATAAATGGAGAGAAAATCTATCAGAACACATCTTTTAGATATTTATTTAGTATCACTTATGTTATTAATAACATTTTTTAATAATAATTTTAATTTTATTTATTATTGAAAAAAAAAACATAATAAATGACAATGTAATTAACCTAAGTCGATAGGCTTTCTATATACACCCTGATACGGCTCGACATTAGCTAGGTTTGGCCTCAACTAATTATCTAGGGTTCATCCGCGCCCTTTAACACCTTGGTTCTACTCGAACCCCAAGCATCCAACAAAGTTTGTCTTATTAGCCTTCGGGGGTTCGGAGGGCCATCAGTGATAGATGTCACAAGGCTCTAAAGATACTCAATGGTCACATCACAAGTCCCATCATCGGGTACTCTACAATACACATGAATCGGACACGTGTCCCACTACAAGGTTTTCTCCCTCTAAATACAACATCTAACACCTCATAACAAGAAAGTTCACTCTAAGCCCACTCTAAGCTAAAAACTCATATTCTTTTATCTTTGAGAGATTTTCTCTCTTAATAGAGATTCTGACTTGAGCATCAGAGGGTTATCG
>CAOJBK010325504.1:0-20945 GCA_948294925.1 Codiaeum variegatum | reverse complement strand
GGTGTTTAGGATGTTTGGGATTAAGGCATAATTAATAAGTTGAGAAAGTAAGTTGCAATTACACACTAGATTAGTTTACTATCAATGAAAGAATACATGAAATAGTGTGCACTCAGTTAACTAAACTAAACCACACTGAGTTTTATCGATTACCAAAATTTATAGAAGTGTTTAAATATTTAGTTCACTAATATTAAATGGTATACTTACTCATCATCATCAGTTTTGTCCCTCAAAAGATATATAGGTTGTGCTTAGATAGATTCTTTTCAATTTCACTAGGTAAATGGCTTTGTTTTTTCCTATTTTTATTTTTTCTAATAGCTTATATTAAGGAACTGATTTAGCAACACATACTTCTATAAGTAAAGTAATGAATATAGGTAGACAAAGAAGAAGTTATATAAAACTTTAAACTTAAACAACTTAAATAGCATTATTGTATTAGGACCCTTGACACAAGAGAATGAAGTAGATACCAAAACTAAAAAGTTCTAAAGAAATAGCACCACAATAAGCTAAAATCATAGTAGTAAAGACATTAAAACACACACAATTATGACCTCATTACATTAAATCACACCCCATTCAATTTCCAATTTTTTCCCTGAAGCATAAAGATTCAATACTCTTTACTAAGGTTACAACAACAACATTGATATATAGGATACTTTCATAAATCACTGTGATCTCATTACCTTCTCTACTATGACTTACCTTATCTGCAGATCCAGTGAAAAATAAATCACCCTTAGATATAAATTTCACACTAGTAACCTGCCAAGCAAATGGTGGGATCAGTTAAGCACTTTCCCTTCAATAAAAGGGAAACAAGGATAATCATAATAAAAGAAAAACCTTCTTTGAATGACCGCTGAGTGTTGATATGATCTGTCCTGATGGGCGATCAAAGAGTACTGTAGTGGAATCAATCCCTTCAATAGCAATAATGTCCTGTAGACAATGGAAAAGATGCATTAATCAAAATACCAATAAAAAAATAGCAAGTGTGAGCCAAAGATCTTCAATGGGGGACCAAGCCAAGTTCATAATTACAATCAACTATGATAATGGATGATGCTAGTAAGATAAAATTGCCTTGTAGTTTAACCAAATTAATACTTTTATCTTTTTAATTTTCAAAATCACTGACAATTTCTATATATTTTGAACACCGCCAACACTATTAAGCTATTTCGTACAATTTTTGGAGCATATTTTGAAATATTACAAATATACCTTAAAATTTTATTAAAATGATATAAGTATTAATATTTTTCAAAACATAAGGATATTATAAGGGCATTTGGCAAACTAATAACATAAAAATATTAATTTGGTTGAACATACCCAAACAAAAATCCAGCTCCTAAAGTTTAAACCTCTCTTAGAAACTCAATTCTCAAATCTCTTGGCAAGCTCATGTTGTTGCCACCACTAACTCAGCTTTAGTTGTTGATAATGTCACAATTGATTGCTTCTTGGAGGACCATGTAATTTCTCCTAAACCCATCATAAAACAAAGCAAGATGTATTTTTCTAATCCCTTGCATCATCACTATTTGTGAATCAAAATAAACACAATTTTTCAACTTTTGTGTAGGGTAGCTTTCTAGTACCTTAGAGTCCTTTTGGCAACTATAAGATGATTCTCATTTAGACACTCCATTAACATGCTTATGAGGCTTTCAACATACATAATGTCCGCCCTAGCAACTATCAATTATATTAAACTCCCCGTAATTTACTTGCAAAAAATATTGTTATTAACTTCCTTTCCTTCATGTTTCTTGGTCAGCTTCAATCCAAACTCGGTTAGTGTGTTCATCGAATTGCAATTTTTCACCCCAAATCTTTCTAATACTTCTTACAAGTATTTCTTTTGACAAATGCAGTCACCAACACCAGATTGCTCCTCTCTTTTTTTGGTAAGAAGATTGCTCTATTTCAATACCAAGAAAACAATGCATTGAGCTCAAATTAGACATATTATACTCTTTCATCATATATTTCATAAAATCATCAAATATAACATTATCATTTCCAATAAATATAAGATCATTTGCATATAAACACAATATAAGCATCTTCTCATCACCCCTAATTTTAATATAAAATGTATGTTCACACAGACACTTCTTAGAGCCTTCCTTTAAAAAATAAGCAACTATCACAATCTACAATATAGAGTCAGCCAGCCTAGACACTGTCAGTAGGCAGGTCTCTATAAAATTTATGAAACATGTAACATATACCGGTGCATGAATTTATTGAAAGGCTCAAATTGTAGAGACTTCCATAGCTTGGAATGATGGATGTCAATGGATGCAATGCCTGGTTTACTGGTTTTGTGAAGGGGATGGCAGGAAAGTTATGTGTACCTCTCCAAAGCATCAACAGGAGCCAATGTTGGAGGAATCTAATGCACATGGAAAAGAAAATATAAGAAATCAACACATTAACTGATTTTCCTTAATCACCCACCCTAACACAGAGATGGATTCATTTTGGGAAGAACAACACATTACCTAGCCTACCTTGCTGTTCTCACTCATCGGAGATGGGACTCGCGTTTGTGGTTCTGCAAATTGCTTTGTTGCTACTGTTCGACAGTGATGTCGCCGGAGATGGAAATCACATTTGTGGTTCTGGCAGCGACAGTTCTTCTGGTTCAAGTAGATGTGAAAGAAAAGAATGGATTAGTTTTTTAGAGACTTGAGCTTGATAGGGAGATGGGAGCAAACTAGTCAATGATGAAGGGAGAGGGTTTGTGGGTCGAACGGCAGAGAAGAAACAGAGAAGCTTAGTCAGGGGGGCTTTTATATTTAAAAAATATTAACCCGTTACTGACCCTTAAATTGGGTCAGTAATAATATATTTTTAAAATTACTGACCCATTCCTGACCCATAAATTGGGTCAGTAACAAAATATTTAAAATTACTGACCCCTAAATTGGGTCAGTAACAATATATTAGACTCGCGCTTTTCCGGAAAAAAATTAATTCCCACCCATGTATTACTGACCCCAATTACCGACCAAAAAAATGCATCGCTAATTACCGACACAATTAATTGGTCAATAATTGGTCAGTATAATCTAGTAAAAAAATTAATTTAATTAATTACTGACCCAAAAAATGGGTTAGTAAATTACTGACCCATTTTTTGGGTCAATAATTAGTCAGTATAATCTGGCGGGATTTCGAATAATTATTTCCCTCCAATTTTGTGACCACTTACTGACCCAAAAAAAGGGTCAGTAATTTACTGACCCATTTTTTAGGTCAATAATTAATTTTTACCCCAAATTGGGTCAGTATTTGATCAGTAAGTATAATTATGGGATCAGTAATTACTCACCAAAAAACTTGGGTTAGTAATTGGGGTCAGTAAATCTGAAATTTCTTATAGTGCATGAAATGGATTATGGTTGTGATATCCTTGAGGTAATTAAGTAGCCTTCCAAATTGCTTGTCTAACTTCCTCCTAATGAAATTTTGAGGAAATGGAAAGTTCTTTAAATCTAACTTAGGTTCATCCTCTTTCTTTGGAAAGATACTTTCTTTTTTACCCTTCTTGCCTTCATCCACCGAAACCTCATCAACCTTGTCCTCAACTATAGAATCACTATCTCCATTACCCTTTGACCTTTGGTAGTAGCATTATCAACCTTCTTACCACTTATTAATGTGATTGGTTGACAAATCTCCCTTTGAATAAACTCCAGCCGATTAGAAAGTTTACCTAAAGGTTTGAAATTCAAGGAAGAGGATTGTTGGATAATTTGGTTTTCTATGATGTGGTTATGAGTAGTAAGTAGTTATGGTTTGGTGTTATTTTATTTGAACTACTCCTCACTTTTTTTATTGATAGAAATTTGGTTGTTAACAAATTTCTCTATAAGATTTTTTCTAAATTAAGCCTATGTTGTCTAAGGGAAAATGGTTGTTTCATTGGGAAACCTGGTGGGTTGTGTGGCTTGGTGTTTTAGTTAAATTAGGGGTTAAGTTGGGCCAAGTTCTTATAGTATGAGAATCCAAGTGGTTCTTCCATTGGGGGTTATAGGTGTTTCTTTGGTTATACCCTCTTTAAACAAAACTCCCTCTTCACTAGAACTAGAGGCACATTAAGAGTAAGGAATGGGACCTCCACACAACTCACACACAACATTATTATTATTTTCAATGGAAATAACCTAAGACTTACTTACCAACTTAGTGAGTGCTTCTACCTTTTTCGT
Source organism: Codiaeum variegatum (assembly GCA_948294925.1). NCBI lineage: Eukaryota > Viridiplantae > Streptophyta > Magnoliopsida > Malpighiales > Euphorbiaceae > Codiaeum > Codiaeum variegatum. Next base: position 16,704 of record CAOJBK010325504.1, on the reverse strand, counting down.
GAGCATGTTGATGGTGTCAAGTTCCAAAACTCCTTTTGCTCTTGCCATGGTTGACTCATCTCCCATATAGGATTGTGATGCAAGTTCCTCTAATACAGTGACAACATCCCTTGCTATCTCATCCATCCATTTACCTCCAGATGGTGCGTTGACGATGTTTCAATTCTCGTTCGTCAACCCATTATAGAAAATCTATGGTATCATCCATTCGGGCAAGCCATGATGTGGGCATTGCCTTTGCAACTCTTTGTATATCTCCCATGAAGCATATATAGCCTCATTCCTACCTTGTTTGAATGTGATGATCTCATTACAAAACTTTACTTTCTTATTTGGTGGGAAATACTTTTGGAGAAATGCTTTCTTGAGTTGGTCCCAAGTGGTGATTAACTCATTTAGCAAGCTTACTAACCATAATTACATCTTCGTCTTAACCAAAAATGGAAAGATCCTCACTCTTATGGCATCGTCTGACACGCCATTGATCTCAAAGGTTGAACACTCATTGGGGAATGTCAAAATGTATGCATATAGATCCTCCCCTTACAACCCTCTGAATTGATTATTTTGCACCATCTAGATGATGCTTAGCTTGATCTCGAAGTTATTGTTCATAATGGATAGAGCCATGATTCCTCCCATACTACTTGTGATATTAGGCATGGCGAAGTTGCCCAATGTACATCTCTCTGATTCACTCATGTTGATTGGATTAAGTTGATCTTCTCTCCTTAATCTTTGATCCCTAAGCAAAGCACGTAAAGTTAGTTCTATTTCTGGATCAAAAAGTAAGATATTGTTCATACTTCTACTATGCCTCATAGTCATTATACAATATAACATTTAAAAAAAAAGAAAAATAAAACAAAATAAAAAATCCTAAAGCAATCTTTCACTATCCTAAATCAATAAAGGAAATCAAATCCCTGACAATGGCACCAAAATTCTGTTGCAGGTTATGAGTGTGTGTATAAGTGTGCAAACAAATTTTAATATAATCCTAGTCTCTAACTACTTAGTATAGGAAGTAGGGTGTCAAACATTGGGAATTGATTACTTGTATTTGTCGAATACCTATTCAGATGAATCAACAAGCATATATAAGATGGATGGGTGATTAACTAAACTAAACTAAAAAATTAAAAGAAAATAACAATATGATAACAAAGTTAGAATTACAAATTAAAAAAAAAAAAGTCTTGCAAAGATGGATGAACATATGATTGGAGAAAAGGCCTAAGGTTTGTATAAGCAACGCTCATTATCATATAAAGGTGTTTTCATTTAGAGTTTGCAAAGATGGATGAACATATGATTGGAGAAAAGTAGATTGCATATCTCCAAGTCAATTTCATGCTTTAAGTAATCCCAAATGATTTTTCACTAATTTATCCCAACTCTTGTTGTGAGTAAATTGATTAAGAAGTTATATATGCAAAGCCATAGAATTACTTTGCCTTCTAATTAAATTGAGGCTACTACTAGGTAATCTTTTGAGATTTAGCTGTATCCCATCCATTATGCTCACTACCTCTCATGGTGGATCCTTGTCTTAATACAAAACGATATCAACTAGCACAACAGAATTAACTTCAAAAACATTGCTCATTAAACTGTGCTCAACTGCATACCAGCAGACCATTTTCAATGCACATGCCTCTGCTACCAACCCTAATGAACAATCGAGTTTATTCACCCCCATCTATAGCAGAATACCATTATTATCCAGAACAACAAAGGCTATTACTACTTCTTTTGAAGATGATTTCTAGGAAACATCAGTGTTAATCTTTATAAAGTCTAGAGAAGGGGTTGACCTTTGAATTTCAAAGGCTTCATTAATTTCATAATTCAAATTTTGTTGCAAAGGAACATATGCCATATCTTCAGCTGGCCTATTTTCTTCTATAAGCTGCTTAAACGAATCCTTGAACTTGAGTGGATTATTAATCCATCCATTAACTTCTTTATTGAAACTACATTCATTTTTTGCCTTTCAAAGCTACCACATAACAATTGCAAAATCATCTAGTTTATCTAAAAGCCACTAGTTGATAGCTCTTTAACTAGTGTTTGCCATATGTTACAAAAATTAGCTTCTCTATATAAGCCTCGAAAGATGACATCCAAACATCATGTCTTGCAGTGTTTCATATGAAATATTGCATATACTGCTAATAGGTAACACATTCATTCCTCCTTTAACCAGGTTCACATTAGCTACTAGTGCATTCCTGACACATCTCTAAATCTATGATTTGATTTTAGGATGCACTTTCTTATGCTATATACTACTATAAAGTTGTGTCTGTGATTCATATCCAACTTGAACTACAGGACCAAAGTTGTCCCATGTCCCCCTACTTAGCAATGAAATAGGAAAACTTCACTGTAAAATCCCCATTTCTTATGAAATGCCAAATTACTTTGTCTATTACATCCACTCTGCATACTAATATTTCTTGAATAGCCTTCGTTTCCTCTTTTGAAAAGAGGCTCTGTGTGACATTAAGGTCCTAGTCTCCTCTCTCTTTATTAATAAGGTTTACTACTCTCCAAATATGACCTCCCTCTAATTTAACAGATTGAATTCGAAAATTGAGCAATGATGGTACCCAATGATCATCCTAAATGAATATTTCTTTCCATTCATAACATTCCATATGATCCCCTTCTCTAATAATTCTATGCCTTTTAAAATGCGACTTCATACCCAAGAAGCCCTACTCCCCTTAACTACTCTTAAAAAGCTTGTGTTTACAAAATACTTCCCTCTTAAGACATGAACCCATAGATCATTAAACCCCTTCAGAACCCTCAAGACATGCCTTGCTACAATTGCTTTATTGAAACACTTTTGGTCTTTGAAACCCACACCACTATCTTTTCTACCCTTAGTAACTTCCTCCCATTTCACCCAATGCATTTTCCCTTTTTCAGCTATATTTCCCCACCAAAAATTTGAAATTCGACTTCTTAGCTTGTCCAAAATACCTATAGGTATTTTCATGAGAGCATCAAGTGCATTGGAATGGCTTGGACTACTTCCTTGATTAAGACCTCTCTCCCAACATCTGAAAGAAGCTTTCTAGCCCAACATGAAGTTGACTCCTTACCCTGTCTATGATTCCCTGAGTCAATTGACACTTGGTTTTACCCCATTCAACAGGTAACCCTAATTAGTTCTTTAATGATGAGGTTTCCTTTATGCCAAAGACTTCTTTCACCCTCTTTTTATGTATATCAGTAGTACAAGGACAAAATAAGAGCTCAAACATATTAAGATCAATTTTTTGCCCTGAGGCTTTTGAATAATCATCAAATAAGTTCTTTAAAGCCTGTGCCTCCCAACAATTTTCTTTACAAAAAAGAAAAGTGTCATCAACATATAAAATATGTGATTTGGAAAAACAATACCTATTTATTTAAAAGCCATTTATGAGCCCCTAATCCTCTACTTTCCTCATCATTCTAGAAAAAACATCCAACACCAAAATGAACAAGTATGGCGATAGTGGGTCGCCTTGGCGCATCCTCCTAGTAGGTTTGATAGTTAAGGAAAGTTTCTCATTGACTTACACCTTGTACTGCACAGTGGCGACACACATCATCACAATATTCACCCATTTTTCATGAAATCCCAATAACTCAAGAATTTTTTTAAGGCCAACTAACTCTGTCATAGGTCTTTTCAATATCCAACTTGATGATCATAGCTCCCTCTTTGCTTTTCTTTCTTAATTTGATTTTATGCACCATTTCATGAGTTATGATAGCATTGTCTTGAAGTCTCCTCTGTGGGACAAAAGCACTCTAATTAACATGGACCCAAAATTTCTCCATCTCAAACTCCAACTCCTCCTCAATCTTATCTGGTGGCCAATCTCGAATCATCATAAAAATTTATATGTAATTTCCATGGAACCCCATCAACAACCCTCAGCTTATCCTCTTTCGTCTCAAATTGGAACTTGAACATATTCCTTTCTTTTAATCTTAAGACTGTGTATTTTCCCTGTAATCTCCAGACAATATCAAGCATCTCTCTTATTTGGTTTAAGCTAAAGATCTTGTATCCTAGCACTTTCCCAACCAAGATATGGCTTGATAATAATTGTGTCGCAACTTAATCCTTTTCCAATTCTAAGTACATATATCCCAATTAATGCTTTCAACCTCCTCCCCTTCATTTAACGTAGACGAGTCTTGATTATTAGACATGATAACAAATACACAACTACCACTTAAAAGTTGTAGACTAAAACAAAGAAGTAAATGAGAAGGGATAAATACACACAGAGATCACAAATGTAGAAGTTAAGAAAGACTAGACTTAAAACTTGCACTAGTAAATGAGATTTGACTCAGAGAAGTGAACTGTTAAAGTTAAGAGTCTCTCTCTCTCTCTCTCTCTCTCTCTCTCTCTCTCTCACTATCCTTACAGGCACTCCAATTCGAGATTGTTCAGTTTTTGTTTATATGCAAAATATCCTCCTACTTACACGATTATGAATTTAGTTCTTGAAATTTTATTTTACTCACATGTAAGCTTAAGTACTTACATAGATGCGACCATAACATTACTAATGCAGCGGATCTCATCAACTAAATTTATATATTTTAGTTTTAGATTTATACGATATATTATAGTTAGTAATTTGTGAGTTTAAATGTAAAAGTTGTGTTGTGGTTGTTCTTGCGTATATTATAACTATTATGTAGTTATATGATAAATATTTTTATTATATAAAATTTATTATTTATTAATTAGTATGTAATTATTTTAAATTATTAAAATAATTTTAAATTAAAAGAAAAGGTGCCATCTACACTCATAGATATTACGTAACAAATTCAAAAAATGAGTGGATCACTTGAAATAAGAATAATTAATTAGTAGTAAAGTAACTCAGCGATCCTCCATTTAACGCGGCAAGAATTGCGGGAGAGAGTGAGTAAATAGAAAGAAGGGGTAGTGTTATTCCTATTAGGCTACGGAGTTATGGGGGGGCTATAGAGTATCTTTTTTTTTCCTTTCTTTCTGCTATTCCTCTACGTCTCTCTCTCTCCCCATAACTACCAGTACTCCCATCGTATCATTGTCCCTATCATTTTTATTTTGGTAGTATATATTTTTCAAAAATTATTGAGCTTCTTTTTCACTTTTAATTTATTGATATTATTGATGCATTTTTTAATTATTTTATTTGTAACAGTACATATTAGTTTTTTTTTTTTTTTTTGTAATTGATTGCAAATATCATTCTAATACAGTAATGTAACCAAAACCTTAAAGTTAGTTTGGACAAGTATTGATAATGTTATTCTTTATTAATATGTCAATATGTAATTATGTATATTTTATTATTTTAAAATATTTGATAATTTCGGGAAAAAAAATTTCTGATAATAATTTATATTTTTCAGGTTTAAATTAGGGTGGATTTGACATTTGTTTTAGTCATTCTTTAGAAAGGATTATAGTTGTAGACACAGTAGCTTCTGATTTTACAGTGGATTAATCCTTTTCTTTAATTTTCTTTGCAAACTTGGAGATACTTATCCAAACTGAATATCCAAATTGAAATATCCAAAATTGAAAAAATATTTATTGACTTTTGACTTTTTCCGAACCAAACTGTCTCAATTTTTGTATGATATGATGCTAGAGATAAACAGATATCCAAATCGAGTTGAGTCGTCTCAAATCGAAAAAACCAATATTAGAACATATATATATATATATAGAGAGAGAGAGAGAGAGAAAAAAAAGTATACTTATTTCAATATATAATTAATTATTTAAACAAACTAATTAATTAAGAAAAATAAAAGTTAGAATTAAAAGGATGGTAGTCTTTTGTTTTTTGTTAACATTAAGATTTTGATAAATTAACACTTACGTTTATTCAATTAGTTACCATGAATTTAATTTATTTTAAATATGTTCTATTGTTGCATTTAAAATCTGTTCGATTAATGATTTAAAATATGTTGGATTGTTTGCACAATAAATGTGTTGAATTATTAATTTTAATTCTGATCTATTGTTGAACTTTAAATCTATTGGATTGTTGAATTTATTTTCTGTATATATTTTGAATGTGCAGTACAATTAAGACTTTATTTATCATGAAAATAAATTTATATTATATTTATTTAATTTTGTGTATATATATTTTTAAAATCATATGAAAAAATTTGTAAATATCCAAACCCGAACCGCTCCGAACCAAACCGTCCCATATCATTTGAACCGAAGATCCATTCTGAATCGTCCCGAAAAAATTAATATCCGAACCACCGTTCAGTAAAAAAATGGGCACGATTCTAAAGATTCAATTTTTGGGACGGATATTAGGATTTTGAAATCTCCGAATCATGGTCAGCCCTAATTTTTTTCCTTCTACTTTTAAATGATGACAAAGAAATGAATCAAATTCGAACTGGAAGGCATTAGTTATTAATTGATATCTCTCTCAGAACAAAAAGGATTAATATTGTTTATATCTATGTAAAATAATAAAGTTAACATCTTAATTTTGACTCCAAATTTTATTGAAAGAAAATATTTCAATTTTTAACTGTAAAATAAAAATTATTTTCCCACTTTTTTAGTTTAAATATAATATCTATTTATAATTTTTTTAAATAATATTTTAAATTAATTGATTAATTAAAATAAAAATATAATTATTAAATAGATTATAAAAATTTATATTACCATATGATCAAATGGGTGTGCAAGTGTATACCCTATATACCTATATGTATACATAATACATACAAAATTAAATAAAGGCTGTACAGAGTCATTATTTTACAAGAGCTTTAAATGTCCTTAAGGGATTTGAATACGTAAACCAATCAGCTAGCACACCGGCTTGCATAAGTAGCCAAGTCTATTAATATTTATTTGTTTGATCTGATACAAAACTTTGAGGCTATGTTTGGAAGAGAGGAAAGAAAGTTGAGTAGAAAATAAGATGGAAAATAAAGAGGATAGAAAAAAATTATTTCCCCCTTATTTGTTTGGAAGAGAAGAAACTATAGAAATGATAGAAAGTTTAAAGTTCTACAAAGTAGTAAAAAGAGAAATTTATATTTAATGAAATTACAAATTTAATCTTTGATATTTATATTAAATAAATTGTTGTCTCAAAACTTAAGACGACCCGTGGTTCACACTCGAATCTCTAAGCGAGACCCTGCCAACACACAAGAAAAGACACAGAATAACCTCTAAGGGTAGTCACTCCAATGCCTAAGTCAGAAAGCTAGACCAGAACATAATATAATAGAGAGTAGAAGTTAAGAGTGATTAACCTTTTACTCAAGGGATGCCCTAGGTATTTATAATCAATGTTGCTCCTATCCTCTCGTATAGATAGGCCTTATCCTCTATAATCTTATGATAGAACTCTATCTTTATCTGACTTAGCGCGCCATTCGAAATTAGGACGTTAAGTAACACTTATTTATCGAGGATGACCCCTTGCTTCCAGGATGATCCCCTAGGGCTAAAAGGGGTTTCCAACATCCTTTATTCGACTCTAAACTACCTCTACTGACGTGCCTCTTGCTCTTGGGCTTGGATCCTCAATCGTCCTGAACCTAACTATGGGCCTTTGATCAAATGGGTGACTTTGGGAGTCGCCTGGGGCGAACCTTACGTAAGGATGAGTTATCACTTATCCCCCCCATAGGTCCTTAGTCAAAGATTAAGGCTTATGTTAGCTAAACAGGGCATTGCCCAATCCTCAAATTTCAAAGTTTTCCATGGGCAGAAATTTTCCCGACACCGGCTCATGAGTGACATGTGGCCACCTCACACTTCTCTAAGAGGTCATTTCAACTTCTGCCTTAATATCTATAAATAGTTTCTCATTTCCTCTCTGAAACTCATTTGCACTTTCGAGCTCTCAGACGACCCCCAAAGTGTTTACTGACCTGACTTCCCAAATTTAAACCTCTTCAAGTCCTCTTCCACAACCTACAGGTATTTCTCTCTCCCTGTCCCCACTTTTATACCTTTTTTCTTTTTTCTAGGTCTAGGATTATTTAGGGTCCTTTGTTTTCTTTTTTAGAATGAGCTCCGCATCCGATAGTCAGAACCGGGGGTCAGTCTCTGACACCTAATTTTCTAACCCCGAACTTTCCTCTGAGTCCACCCCTTCAATATCTGAAGAGTATTTCACCACTCTTCCCGTAGTCCGCTAAGACTCTAAAGGGAAAGGTCTTGCTCGGCCATCACACGCAACCCCCTCCCCCTATGCTCTTATAAACGAGAGCAGCTCAAGGCATGAGCCCTCCCTAAAACAGAGCAGACCCCGAACTCAACACCTAGTAGAGGTTGAACCCCTTACCACTGTTCGTATCCCTTCTAGGAACATGGGGGAAGATGAGAAGGTAAATTCCAATACTGGAGCTAAGGGAGCAATCCCTGCTCAAGTCACCAAGAGAGCTTCTGTGGCCATCCCCCTTGAGAAAATCTATAGTTCGGTGGCACAAGGGGGCCTTGGCTGGTTTAGGGAAAATTATGGCATTCCATGCTCTCCTTATAGAACCTTAACCTTGGGGCTAATCAAGAACCTGTCGGGAATGGTTGGATTGTTTACCATGAAGACCTAATGGCAGGCCTATGATTTTCCTTATCCAACTTAGATAGGGAATTTCTGCAGTCCTACTGTGTAAACATAGCCCAGGTCCACCCCAACGCTTGGAAGGTCATTAAGGGGATTCAAATGTTGTTCGACTTTAGAGGGTTTGCCATGACCATAACGAAATTCTTAGGGATATACTGGCTCATCCCTAATAAGAAAGGAGAGCACAACCATCTCCAAGCAAAAATGAACTGTAAATGTTTCACCTTCCTTCTTCCCTCAAATCTATCTGAAAAATGAGGTTCTTATAATCTCGCACCCCAGCCTTGTAGAGATCTCTCGCCGGTGGAATCTCCAAGTTCCACATTTTAAAAACCAAGGACCTCCCCCAACTAACTGACCGTGAGCAAAGACATCTTGAAAAGATAGCCGAGCTGATCAAGTTGTATAATTTCTTTGATGTAAGATCCCTAGTGGATTGCTAGTACAAGGAAGAGGTCAGGACCCCAGATGACCAATACATAATGAATGACCCTAGGGGTAAATCCTTTACCTTCAATATTTTGGTTTCCAATAAAAGGTCAGACCCTTTCTCTTTCTTGTCTTGCAAATATGGGTGGAATCATCGAGAGAATAAAATCTCTTTAATAAAGAAATGCTTCCCCCAAGTCAAAGAAGGGATCCTCTAAATCCTCCCACTCAAAAGGAGGTACCGCCACCCAGAAGAAGCGTCGTCCTGCTAGGTCTACTCTGGCCCCCACTCGACCTCCTACTCCCCCTAGTAAGGATGAGGTGGTCATTCATAGGAACAAATGAGCTTCCGAAGGGCCCTCCACTAGTTGGGAATCCACTCCGATCGTCTACGATGTAGAGACCATAGTCGAAGTGATACAGAGACCATCATCGAGGTAATATAAAGGGTCTACGGGGATGACACCTTCTTGATCGACCCCAAGCTCTACTACAACATTATGAAGTCAATACTGTTGAAGAGCAACTTCGAGAGATATGAGAAGATGGCCCACATGGAGCATCTTCTGCTCACACTCCAATGATCCTTTAGGGTAAGATCATGCGTGTTTTCTATTTTCTAAGTATTTTAAGTATGGTACTGATTTTCACCTTTCTGTAAGTAGCTGACCTTACCTTTACTGAGGCCATCATCACTAACCGCGAGCTTAGGGCCCTTGATGGTGCCAAGGTGGCTGCTGAAAAGGAGAAGGATGTCTTTCTCACCAAGGTGAGGAGAAACTTCTCTGGGAAGAGAAACTTAGTAGCATGCATAAGGAGAGAGATGATTCCTTCCTTAGAAAAATTAAAATGGAGAGCGAGCTACGTCATTACAAAGGTGAGGTCCAAGCTCGTACTAAGGAGCTAGGGAAAGCTAAGCAGGAGGTCGAGAGAATCACAGATAAGGTTGTTGTCTGGATGATAGCCTTTCGTCAACAAATAGTAGACGAGGTTGTTTCCAAGTTTGAGGATGAGGCCCTATCTCTAAGCAACCAGACCCCTAATGAGTCCATCTTTACCTTGGAAGCTCCTGTTGATGAGGGCAATGAAGCCAACAGTAGGTAAGTATCTTTAATGGAGTTATCTGGAGATGGTACCCATGTTGATCCTCCTACCCCTATTGAAGATGTGGCCTAAGTTGACCAAGCCTCGGTTGATGTTGCTGAGGTGGAGGCTAGAAGGGATGCTCTCATTGATGTTCAAACCAAACCTTGATGTTATTCTTTGCTTCTCTCTCTTAAAAGGAGACCCAGAGGGTCCTGTCCTTGTGTCGTTTAGCATTATATACCTAAGGGGTTGTCCCTTGGGTTTATAAATTTTTTAAGACTACCCAGGGAGTCTGTCCCTAAGGCTATTTTTAGATATTAATATAGATATTGTTCTCATTTTTGTTTCTTCTAATGTATTTTAGTACATAGACTTCTAGGGCTCATCCCTTTTGGGAACCTGAAGTATATAAATTATGCCCATTGCCTTATTAGGTCTTTTATTGATTTAGTTTTAGAATGACGTGTTATCTTATGATAACTCATATCTGGTTTGACTAGTGACCCTGTGGGTCATCATATAATTTAAGTGGTTATGGTCTTGAGATCGTCTAGCCCGTTGGTTCATTCTTCTAATAACAACATTTTATGGCGGTTTATGGATTATTTATATGTTTATGCGACGGTCAATGGACCTTTTGCATGATTCCTAAGATGATCTGTGGATCATTTGAATATGCATGAGATGGTCTTTGGACCATGCTCATGACGTGTGGAACAATCTTTGGATTGTTTGAACATGTATGAGATGGTCTTTGGACCATGCCCATGACGTGTGGGATGATCTTTAGATCATTTGAATATGCATGAGATGGTCCTTGGACCGAGGTTATGGCACTTGGGATGATCTTTGGATCATTTGAATATGCATGAGATGATCCTTGAACTAAGCTCATGGAGCTTGGGATGATCTTTGGCTCATTTGCATATGCATGAGATGGTCCTTAGACCAAGCTCATGGGGCTTGGGATGATCTTTGGTTCGTTAAAATAACAATTGGTCATTCAAGAAAAACTTTATTTTATTCATGATTAGTAGGCGCACCCAAACATCCCAACTAGGTTGGCATCCCTTAGCGCCCTCATCATTTACCTAGACTTATTATTAAAAAGCAAGTACATCAAATTTTATAGGAACAATAAATAATACCAAAAATTAAATAAACTAAGGTAGAATAACTTCATATGCTCTGCGTTCCATGTATGGGGAAGTGCCTTGCCTTTAGCATCCTTCAGGTGATATGATACAAGCCCTAGCACCTTGGTGACTTTAAAGGGGCCTACTCAGTTAGGCTGTAGCTTTTTTACCCCTGTATTTCCCTTTCTCATCTCCGCCTTTTCCAGAACAAGATCACCCTTCTTAAACACCTTGAATTTTACCTTTTTATCATGGTACTAGGCTACTTTCTTTCTATAAGCTGCAACTCTAGTATAAGCTAGGTCTCTCAGTTCTTTGACCAAGTCTAAGTCAGTTCTCCTTTTTATATCCTGATCAACGTCTTCAGCAAACTCAACTCTGAATGTTGGCCTATCTCCACAAGTATTACTACCTCTGTCCCATAGGTTAATAAGAATGGGGTTTCTCTTGTAGGGGTTCTTGGGGTCTTCTTGAAACTCCACAGGACACTCTGAAGCTTGTCTACCCAGTTCCCCTTCTTATCATCAAGTCTTTTCTTCAAGCCTTGTAGAATAGTTTGATTCGTGACCTCAGTCTACCCATTGGTCTAGGGATGAGCCACTAATGAAAATTGGAAGTCTATACCTAACCCCTTCCAAAATGACTTAAAGTGTTTCGAGTCGAACTGCCTCCCATTGTCTGTGATAATGACCCTCAGTATCCCATACCTTATCACCATGCTCTTTCATACAAAGTCAGTTACCTTATTCTGGGTAATAATGGATACCACTCAGCCTCAGGCCACTTGGAGAAATGCTCAATTATTATAATGAGGAACTTGTTCTGCCTTATAGATTGAGGGAATGGCTCTAGGATGTCTATAGTCCATTGATAGAAGGGTCAGGTCACCCCTATAGAAGATAGGGTTGTTACTAGAGTTCTCTGCACTTTTGCATGCTTTTGGCACTTCTTGCAACTCTGAACCAATTTCTCAGCATCCACCCTGATAGTGGGACAATAGTACCCCTGAAAAAGGACCTTCTTTGCCAAATTGGTGGTTGCTTTGTGGGCTTCGTATATTCCTTCATACAGCTCCTTCAATACATACCCACCCTCATCATTGCTTATACATCTAATCCATAGATGAGTCCTCGACCACCTATATAGGTCGTCCAAATACCAACTGTAATCCTTGGATCTTTGTATAACTCGTTGTTCTTCTTTCTTATCCTCTAGGAGGTGCCCCTCTGATAGCCATCTTACCAACAGGTCCATCCAACTACCTTGCCACTACATTAGGCACACTAACTCTCCTGACATAGAGGGGGCCTTCTGTATGGCTAAAGGGATGTTTTTCAAGTCCTTCATTCTCCCCTGGGTGGCCACCTTAGTTATACCATCAGCCTTTTTAGTTTGGTCCTTAGGAACTTGGATGATTTTCCACCCCTCCTTATGTAATTGCTTTACCGTTTCCACATATGAGGCAAGATCTTCCATTCTCACCTTAAAGTTCCCCTGAATCTAACTCACTGCCAGCTGTGAGTCATTGTACATATGTTAGTATTGTATGCCCTAGAGCTTAATCAGCATGTGAATGTAAATGAAAACCTAACTGGCTTTAGTATATATGTTCTTTAAATGAAAACATTCCTTGTATCGAACGTATATATGTCCCTTAAGTATTTTATAGGAAATCTATTCTCAAAGAGTCTAAGAATATGAGTGATAGATTGCCCTTTATACAAATCCTTTAAAAGTTGTTCATGGTCATAGGATTAGTGGTAAGGACGTCATTAATCTGGAAGACCATCACTTTTGTTGTCATCCATTATAAGTCTGAGATAATTATTGGTATGGAGGTAGTGAGTCTCATGCTACAGACATGTGATGTCATGACAACACGTGAGAATACTCATGGTATGAGTAAGTTGAACACTGACGTTAGATGATGGATACATGAGTCATTACCAACTAGTCAATATCGCTCATCTAAATTATGATTGTGCATATAATCCTTAGACTTGAGGTGACAAGTTATCTGGCATATTAGTGACTATGGTTTGTTATTGCTTACATACCAATGCTAGTCATGTTTTGGTATATGGCATGTTGTGGCCATAATCAATGGTATGTTGGGATAAGTGTTTAACCAAGAAATGATTCATTAACTTGGGTAACCAAGGAAGGAATCCTATAACTTCTAGTTGTTCTTGATATGCAAATCTCTGGCCAGAGTGGATAAGGTTCACTAGAAAGAGTTTCTAGTAGGAATCAGGTTTATCAAGAACTCACACCGGATAGAGGTCACAAGATCTAGCATATAGGGTTTGACTATTCCATGACCCTAGCTAAGATCGGAAATCTGTGATGAAGGGATTCGAGTGCATTGTAATTATGATCGAGAGGTCCATGCAAATGTCAAGGATATGATCACCTACATTCATTTTCTAATTAGGTAGTCATGATATGTTATGCTAGATGTCACCCATGACCTATGAGACTAAGTGTGAAATTAGGTTAACACACTTGGTGGGAAGAAAAGAGTTTTCTTTATCTCATTGCTAATTAAAACATGAATCTAGTAAGTCACATACCATATAGTAATTTCCATTAGCTTGTTAAATCATATTAATGATTAATTAAAGAGTTAAATTGATTATTAATTATGATTGAATTAAGCATGTAATTAAATTTACAAAGATGCTATCATGTCTTGATGTTTAATTCACAAAAGAAAATTTTCAATTATGTCATAGTTTGTATGAGATACAAATGGGCATGACTAATTGAAATGGTTTTGGACAAATAAATAAAATAATTAAGCTTAACATGAGATGTTAGCTTAATCCATATTAGATGTAGTTAATTAAGGTATAAAGATGATTTCTACTAATTATATGCTTAATCTAGTTGACTAATTGACTAGTCAAATATCAACTTGAACAAGTAACCATATTTTCCCAACATGTTTCCTTAATTTAAGGAAAAGTTGTTGGAGAGGTATGGGTATAAATAAGGATGTTATCATCTTTTTTCCTAAGACACTCACTCACACTCAACACATAGAAGAGATGGTGGAACTATTCATCATCTTCATCATTAAGTTAGAGAGAGAAAGCTTAAAATTCACATTAAATTGAGAGAGTAAGTTTGTTTTGAAGAATAGTTCTTCAAATTGAGAGACTAAGAGAGTAAGTTTCTTCAAATACAAACTCATCTTCAATTAACCTTTGAGAAAGGAGTGTGGAGAAGTTTTCAAGTGCAAAGCCAATCCTCAAGTCTCAAGTTCTCAAGTAAAGGAGCAAAAATCAAACATTTGGGTAACCAAAGAGTGAAGATTCAAGCTTCTTGAAGAGAACTATAGAACAAGCTTTTGGGAAAAGTTAGGTATGTTTCAAGCTAGGGGTATTTTTACTTCAAACCTTCAACCTGTGTTTTTTACATAATTGGAGAAATATCATTTGTTAAAGTTATGGGTCCAAACTTAGGTTTAGACATTTATCAAAGAATTTGATAAATGACTAAACCCTCTATGTTAAATTAGTTTTAACATAGAATTAATTTTCAAAGTGTTTAAAAATTTCTAATGTTTTTGTCAAAAGAGTTTTGATAAAATATTTTTACTCAAACCCTAGGTTAGGGCAAAGTTTTAAAGAGTTTGAAAAATTGTCTAACCTAATTTTGTTAAAAGAGTTTTAGCAAAATTTAATTTTCAAAAAAGTTTTGAAAATCAAAATTTGAATCCCTTTCTGGGATTCGTCTTCTCCTTTTCTTTCTGCTTCTGCTGCATGGCTCGTATTTCATCCTTCATAATGGTCATGTGCTCGACCCCCATTTCCATGGCGAGTTCATGTCATTAATCAGGGCCTCGTACTCTGCCTTGTTATTGGAATTTACAAACTTGAGTCTTATAACATATCTAATGATGACACTGTGGGGACCTTAATCACTATATCGACCCTAGAACCCCCATCACATTCAACACCATCCACCCACATTTCCCACTGCTCAGGTGGGGTGACCCCCTCTCCTTCAGAGGGGGTAAGTTTGGCTACAAAGTTTGCTAATGTCTGGGCTCATATATCACCCCTAGAGAACCTATCTTCACTGCCCATTTTGCTACCCTACCTGATGTTTCTGGTTTCATAAGATCTTTCTGAGTGGGAGGTCTACCCTCACTACTGTCGTGTGTGCCTCAAAATACTACCTTAGCTTCTGAGTGGCCATGTACAATTCCAAGGCATGCTTCTCTAACCTAAGGTATCTTAACTCAACATCATGCAGTACCTTGCTCAAGTAGTATATGGGAACTACTCCCCTGCCTCTTCCCTTACTAGTACTGTTGCTATTGCATCCTCTGTTGTAGACAGGAATAGGTAAAGGTCCTCTCCAGGTACGAGTCTATTAGCAGTGTATGCCCTAGAGTTTACACTCAGCATATGAATGTAAATGAAAACCTAAATGGATTCAGTATATATGTTCTTTAAATGAAAATATTGAAGGGCGAATACAGAGTCACGCAGCAGAAGCAAAAAAAATTAGCATTTTCCAGCACTATTTTTCCAGCAGTATTATTTCAACATAATTTTTTTTTTGTAAAAATTCGATGTTACTCAGTTTTTATTTTTCAAAACTTTTATGAAACATCTACCATGTCCAAACACTTTTGACATGGTTGGGTTTAGATATTCATTAAACTCTTTTATAAATTACTAAGCCCTAAGATGGACCCATATTCAACATCAAGGATCTTTCCAATTATTGTGCAAAACACAATGAAACAAAGAAGGGTTATAATGTATGATATACCTCAACTCCCTCCTTCGTTTAGCTCCCCAAGTGTGAAGCCTCTAGTTCGACTCACACTGAAGTTATCCCTAGGCTTGTGTCTCCTTTCCTCCTTGAAGAAACTTTAACCCTCTCTTGGTTGCCCAATTTGTTGGTTCTTTCTTCTTGCTTAAGAATTTCAGACCTTAGGGATTGTGTTTGGACTTTGGTTGAGAACACACTTGAAAATTTAAATTTTCTCTCACTAGTTCTTGAGAGTTTCTCTTTATAACTTCTTAAAGAAGAAGATGAATAGTGAAGAAGACTCAAAGTCATATGTTAAAAGTATCAAGTGTGGTCTGCCAAAATGATATTCAAAGCCTACTAAATTGACCCATTCCTCTTTCCACCAACCTTCCTTAAATTAATTAGGAAAGAGTAAGTCAGAGATGATGGTTTCTCACACCATCATCCTTTGACTTAATTGACTTGATTAATAATCAATTAATTAAAGTGATTAATAGGAAGTAATTAGTAGGAATCATCTCTGCCTATAATTAATCACATCTCATGTAGATTAATTATTATCAACCATAATCCATATCAATTTAGTCATACCCATTTCTATCCAATACAAACTATGAAATAATTGAATAAATCCC